>PVIH01005818.1:0-118916 GCA_004025045.1 Sigmodon hispidus
TTTTTTTTTTTTTTTTTTTTTTTTTTTTTTTTTTTTTTTTTTTTTTTTTTTTTTTTTTTTTTTTTTTTTTTTTTTTTTTTTTTTTTTTTTTTTTTTTTTTTTTTTTTTTTTTTTTTTTTTTTTTTTTTTTTTTTTTTTTTTTTTTTTTTTTTTTTTTTTAAAACTTTATTTATTTGCCTTGGTGTTTGCCTGGAACTGGGACCACAGACAGTTGTCAGCTGCCATGTGGGTGCTGGGAATCGAACCCGGGTCCTCTGGAAGAGCAGCCGGTGCTCTCAACCGCTGAGCCATCTCTCCAGCCCCCCAGGAACTCTTTAGATACAACTCAAACCCAGTCCTTACAGCCTGCTTTATTTTCACGGGTTTGGCTTTGTCTTTGGATAGGTGTGATGTGACCACTGAGTAAAGTCTAACACCAGCCCGTTCAGCCAGTTCCTAAGCTTTTGCTCTCTTCCTCCTGCTGCCCATGCAAATCCGTGGAGACATTTCTGTTGTTTTGCATTTGGTAGTTTCCCAGTACAGCACTGGGCTCACCAGAGCAAAGCTTACGGAGATACTCATTGTGACAAACTGTCTAGAAGAATGTTATCATTTGTGGTACTCTCGGTGGCATATTTTGTATGAATGAGTATTGGTATATGGTAAGTTTCTATGTCAATTTTTAAGAGTTATTTTTTGTGAACATAATATAATGAAATTATACCCCTTCCCTTTTCTCTTGTCAAACCTTCTCATATATCCCTCTTTTTTCTCTTTTCAAGTTCATGTCCTTTTTCTTATTAACAATTGTTACATACATATATGTGATATAAATTAATATATAGATGTATAAATACAACCTGCTCAATCTGTATGCTTCTTACATGTATATGTTTTGGGGGCTGACCACTTGGTATTGGGTAGACAACTGGTGTGTTCTTCCCTGCAGAAGACTATTTCTTTTGCTCTAAACATGCCTTGGTTGTCTGTAGACCTTTGTGTAGAGTTGAGGCCTTAGGTATTTTCCCCCATGTCCATGTTAGCAAGTTTCTTGCTGTGGTCCTTTTTCATTTCGTGTTCAGACAGTCATGTTGGTGATATTTTATGGGTATAGTTTCCAACAGTTCTAAGAAACAAAATCTCACAATAAACTCATTGATCCTCTGGTTCTTTCTACCCTCCATTCTGTATCAAACCCCAAGCCTGTTTAAGAGTTGTTTTAGCTGTATCAGTTCAGGTTGGGCTCTATAACTCTGAAGTTTTATCTGCTGTGGGTTTTTTTTTTTTTTTTTTTTTTTTTTTTTTTTTTTTTTTTTTTTTTTTTTTTTTTTGTATTCGTTTCTGTTTGTTGCGAAACAGGAGTTTTCTTGATGAGGGCTGAGAACTGGCCTTGTTTGTGAGTATAAGGATGAATATTTAGAATATAGTTAGGGGTTATGCTGGTTTAGTAAAGTGTCAGTTAAAGGTTCTTCTCCGAGATCCATGTCTTTATTAGCTCTGAGTAGTTGCTGGATTTCCAGTGCCTGGCATGATTTCTCTCTTGTTGTTCAAGACCACCAAGTTATGCATGCCACTGCTGTGCCTTCATGCTATTATGAGAGATGATACAGCTATTAAACGCTAGACTCACAATCAAAATATTACAAAGATAAACATTCAAATTTATGTTTTTCTTTCACAGTATTGTAGAAAAGAAACCTATCAAAATGAAGTCAAGGTATCAGCTAAGAAGTATGCTTTCCTGGAGCTTAGGATCCAGTTTTAAAATCACAGGGATTCTGGCAGACTTCAGCTCCATGTGGCAGTGGCACCAAGACCCATGCTGTGGGTGGCTACAGACTGGGGCTTGCCATGTGGTCACCTCCACAGTAGGCCTTCTCATATTTCACTTCTGTTTTCTTGCTGTGATCACCTAATTAGATCAGGCTCTGCAGCACTCAGTGGGGGATGGTAATTACACAGGAACAAACACCACCCCAGGATGTGGGGAGAGCATCTTAGAGATTGGCTTGGAATTCTGGCAACTCTACACTCAATAAGTTCTAGGTTTATTAAGTATTGTCACTCTATTGCTGTGGCAAGTTTCAGGAATTGAAAAGTATGAAGATAAGAATTAGTTGATTTTGCTGGGCAATGGTGGTGCATACTTTTCATCCCAGCACTTGGGAGGCAAAGACAGGCAGATCACTGAGTTCGAGGTCAGTATGGTCTACAAAGTGAGTTTCAGGACAGCCAAGGCTACACAGACAAACTGTTTTAAAAAACAATTAGTTCTTTTAAAACACAGTTTCTGTCTTGTTTCATTTTATTCTGCTAGGTAAGATGATGGATGCCTAAACTTCCTGAATTTAGGAGGCTAAAATGGGAAGTACACAAATTCACAGTCAGCCTGAGATGCATAGAAAGTTTGAGATCTGCCAAAGCAAAATCGTAAGACCTTTTCTTAAAACAAAACCACAATCAAACTAACTCAAATAAGTTTTTACTTCTATTTTTAAATTTTGTTATTCATTTATTTTTAACTATGTGTACGGGCATGTGTGTGTGTGTGTGTGTGTGTGTGTGTGTGTGTGCGTAGGTGCACATGAGTACTGGAACCTGAAGAGATCAGAAGCATCAGATGCCCTCCATGAAGTTGTTAGTTGCCATTCCTTGGTGCTGGGAACTGACCTTGGGTCCTCTCAAGTCACTGTCTGTCTTCTCTCTACTTCACCCCCTTTTCATCCCTTTGCTGGAATCTGGTACCAACATGCACCAAAGTTTTTGGTGAAGTTCTGTTAGGATCCTAAACATGATTAATCAAAATATGTGTATTTTGCCCATAATCCACTTGTTGTAAATGGTTCTGGCCCAGAATTTCCGGGCCTGGATAGAGGTTCAATGCCCCCCCCCAGAATTACACAGACATGTGTATTATTTTAACACTCATTGACCTAGAGTCCAGGCATATAATTTGCTAGCTTCTTCATCTGAGCTCAATCCATCTTGTTCAGTTATGGGCTTGGTACCTTATCTCAGAGCAGCATTTCCTCCTCTGCATCTCCTGGCAGCTCTGGTGATTTTGCCATCTGTCTCTGGCATCTGTGTCTGCTCTGAGATGTGTCTGAGTTTTCTTAGCCTGGTAGCCCTGCCCACACTTCCTGTTTGCCTTTGGCCAATCAGCTTGTTATTAAACCCATAGGCAGGACAAATATTTACATTACCAGCATAATCTCACTACCTCCACTTTCAGATGTTAAATATATTTTACTTTCTCATTTCAAACTACTCATTTAGGTTATATTAGTAGTTCCCAACCTTTCTAGTGCTTATCACCCTTTAATACGGCTCCTCATGTTGTAGTGACCCCTAACCATAAAACTTATTTTTGTTGCTTCTTCCTAACTTTAATTTTGCTACCATTATGAATTATAATGTAAACATCTGATCTACAGGATATCTAGTTTGCAACCTGTGAATGAGTGGTTTGATCCTCCAAAGGGGTTGTGTTTCCTCACAGGTTGAGAATCCCTGGTTTAATGCATATCTTCTTACTAACGTAAAATCCAGATGGAAAAATAGCTTTATTTCCAGTGTTGATTATGATTAGATCATTAAAATTGTTACATCTTTAGCAAGAAAGATCCATGCTTTTGATTTTATTCACACTTTTAGAATTTTTATTCTGTTTGTTTTAATTTATGTGAATATTTCAGATATTCTATCAATAAAATATGATGATCATATTGAACTGAGGAGATTCATATAAATAACAAAAAAAATGCATTGTAGAATGGAAAGTATTAGAATTCAGTGAAGGGGAGTTTTTTTTTCCATGATAGAAAATTATTTAGTTTGGTTTTAGGTGGCATTTCCTTAGGCAAGGTCCAAGGACACTGGCTATAAAGGCAGATTTCTAAGTTTCTTTCCAGAATTGTCAGGTCAGAAACAGGTTCAAAGAATGGATGTTGAAAATAGACAACCCAACTGGTTTAAAAACTTAATGTTTCAGAACCAACAATAGAATTATACAAATCATTCATTAGATTGAAATAGTATGTGTCATAAAGGAAAATATTTTTTTCATAACGTTAAGGAAAAATACCACTACAAAAAAATTGTTTCTACTCCTTGTTTGCTAAATTTCGAATGCCACCTGTGCATGACATTAGTTTAAGAATGATATTTTTGTACTTTTATTCTGTATGTAGAAGATTAAATCTTCATCTCCTTTACAAGCCACTATCTAAAAGTACTGCCTCTGTTTCAAAGAGTAATAAAAAGTACTGCCTCTGTTTCAAAGAGTAATATTCAATAGAGCAAATACTGCTTAGAATCCTATGCCTGAATTTGACATGATAAACGTAAGCTTGTTTCTTTTTATT
Organism: Sigmodon hispidus; assembly: GCA_004025045.1. NCBI lineage: Eukaryota > Metazoa > Chordata > Mammalia > Rodentia > Cricetidae > Sigmodon > Sigmodon hispidus. The sequence goes on from PVIH01005818.1 coordinate 4,344, forward strand.
TGTATTTTGTCTTTGGGTTAGAAATAGCAGAGTGATGACACAGACTAAGTACCTCTTAATTTTTGAAAATGTGGGTACTATTATGTGATCATAGTTATTGGAATAAAAACATCAAGTTTTAGTTGAAGCAGATAAAGATAATTTAAAAGACTATTTGATTATTTGAAATCAGGATATCCTGCACAGTCAGCCAAAATCCCCACCATTACGAAGTGTCCTCATGTGTGATTGTACTACTGAATCAAAAACAGGCAAGTAACCTTATGTTTCTTCTTTTGGGGTACTACCTTTTCAAACATTACCAATTAAGTTCAGAAAGATGTGTCTTCTCTTTGGTAAGCCCCATTCTCTCCCTGACCTTGAACTGTCTTGAGCTCTTAATTTTGATGAGAACCATGTGCAGCAATATTCTTTGCTGAGATGGAAGCTGATCATTGCTGTGCAGTGCAGCCACTCCAAGGCTCGTAAAAAGCTTTATTGCCATGATTCTTTGAAACTGGGAGAGAATGTGGCCCATCACCCACTGTGTCACATCAGCCCTGCAAATTATATCTTTCCCTATCATGAGGAGCTGCAAGATGCCCAGATGCATTTTGTAAAGCACAATTTGAAAATAATGAGACAAATGCTGGACACAACATGCTCTTGACAGAGACTGCTGAGGGGAAGTGTATGGAAAAGATTTAATTTGGCCAGATGCTGCAGCTCAAATACCTGCCCTCCCTCACTCCTGCAATTGTCAAGCCTCTGAGATTTAGGAACTAACATGCACATAGCAAGAAGTGAATTCCAAAAAGAATATGGATAATCTGAAATTGCCAATAGCATTTGGCTTTATTCTCGCATGGCAGAAAAAGTGAAGTCTACATATTTATGTAAGTTAAATTGTTCACATGAAAGTAGGCTTGAATTATCATTGCCATCTCAAAAGAGACGTTTTAATTTTAAATAACCACAAGACTTCTGTTACTATTTTTGCTTCCCAAATTTAATATTTTGTTGTGATATTGAGATCTTGCTTAATAACCCATACAAAGAAGCTATGTAAACAGCTCACATAAATACAAAACAATACAAAACTAGATGATAAGGGATGGGTTAGTATATGCAATTAATTTGTTATTCATTGGAGTTTGGGATCTCTTATAAGACTTCAAAACAAAATTTTACTTTAAACTGTAACTGAAAAATTACAAACTATGGAACTTTAGAAAAGTAGCTTAAAATTTTCTTCTGCATAATGAATGTAAACAAATTACTTGTAGTAAAGAATAAGTACCTGTCCAATACTTATAACAGTGTTCATTATTCTTAATACTTTGTATTAAGAATTAAGGCAATTCTAAATACTTTGTAAATGACTACTATTATCAATGTTAATAATATTGACAATACAGCCACTGAAATGACTATTTAGTGTTGTTAATATAGCTAATTATTATTGGAAATACCATTGTTAACATTTGTCATTATTAATATGTTGTGGGATAATGATCTTACACTGTAAAGATTAGTCATTTGAATTGGTTTAATAAAATGTTGATTGGCCAGTAGTAAGGCAGGAAGTATAGGTGGGACAATCAGTCTAGGAGAATTCTGGGAAGTGGAAAGGCAGAGAAACAGTCACCAGCCAGACACAGAGAAAGCAAGATGAAAATGCTGGACCAAGAAAAGTTACCAAGCCACTTGGCTACACATAAATAAGAATTATGGATTAATCTGAGTATAAAAGACTTCTCTATGGGATACTGTAAAGATGGATAGATGTTATCCTTACACATTTGTCCTATCAGTAGAATATACATGAAACTGAATCCAAAATGCAAACTATGTGCTTGGGTGACTGATGCCAGGGGAGGCTCATTATTTACACCAAATGTACAATTTGAGTGAAGAATATTGATCATGGAGAAGACTGGCAGAAAATTCAGAGGCATGTGAAAATCTTCTGTATCTTCTGCTCAATTATGTCATGAACACAGTTCTAAAACAAAGCTATGTGTCATCAGAAACAGAAAAAGGTAAGAGACATACAGTAGAAATAGAGTCAAAAAACCTATAAATGGTTTAGAGTATGTTTAAAAATATTTGTAGGCTTGAGAGGGAAAAGAAAAAGGAAAAAGGATAAAGTCCTTAAAAAAGAAATAGAATAAAAAATAGTAATAAGCCATGTAAAGATGGAAATTACAAAGAGTGTCTGGATACTATATGTTATTGTCTTGTCTTTTAAGATTTTGACTGAAAAGTGAAATAGTAAAAGCTGATAAAAAGCCATTTGATTACAAATGCTCCTGAATTAACCCAGCCTATATATTTTGTAATGAGTTGACTTTAAAAATTGAAATTAAAAAAATGCTAGTTTGGAGGAGAGCTTTTCTTTTTATTTCCACAGAAAATGAGAGGCTATAGACTTATTCCTAGTTATAGAAAATAAAGTCTGATTGAGGAAGATCACCTGTAAAGTCTCCAATAAAAATGGATGGCCCAGATGATCCAGCATTTCAGAGCACCTCTGTTTCAGTTTCCTCTGAGCTCTGTGTCTAAAACAACTTTAAGTAGACAGGCTGAGATGACCCAGCCTTACTGACTATTTCACTAAGGACTTGTCCATAATTCTAAAGTTTTCTTTGGTTCCCCATGGGATTGCCAAAGCCTCCATTCAGCTGGAAGTAGCCTAGAGAATGACACTCACATTTTCCCAAAATGGATTATGGATGTTTGTCTTCGTTATATTATAGTGTTTGTTACAAGTTGTTATAAATAATGATGAAAAAAATTATACAATGAAAATTAAATTTGGGTTTCTTGTTTTAAAAAGAAAAAAAAGGAAATGTAGTAGGATTGTGTTCTGTTCCATTGTAAATAATTATCCTGCCTACTGGTTTAATAAAAAAAAATGTTGATTGGCTAAAGTATGGGTGGGGCTACCAGACTAAGAAAACTCTGGGAACTGGAAGAACAGAGCAGATGGCAGAGAGATGCCAGTGAGACACCAGGGGAGACCCAGCAAACACAGAGGAATAAAGACAACCATGCTGCTAGCTAGCCAGCAATATTCCTGGGCCCTACATCAATCAGGATAAAATTAACATAAGCATCTGTGTGTTTCTGTGGGACTGCATGTGTTTCTGTGGGACTCTGGGTCTGAACCTTGAGGCTAGGCCCGAAAGTCTAGGACAGAAACTTCCTACAACACACCTCAAACACATTTCTGTTTGGTTTCTTCTGTGTAATTTCCTCTGTCATTGAATAAGTGTCTTTTAAAAATGAAAGCAGATTTATTTTCATACAATGTATTCTGATTACTGCTTCACCTCCCTCAACTCTTCCACATTTGTAAATATATTACTGATTGCATAGAGGAAAATATCATGAGATATTACATGAGACTGTTTAAATATCTGACAATTCACAGTTTAAAATCATTGGAACCTGGGGTATTATCACAGTGGTAGACCACATACTTGAACTCAGGCATCAGCTCTTACCATTTAATGACTTTCATTTTTCTCTTTCCCTCTTGTGATCTGTTTCCCCCTTGCTCAAGTAATAAAATTTGAATGAAGCAAGTTTAAGCTTCTTTTAGATTCATAGTAACAATCACTCCATGCCCAATTCTGGACAGAAACTAATCATGGTCTGACCAATATCTCTCATAAGTTGAGGAAAAAGTAGAATGGGGGCATTGTTAACTTATTGTCGTCACTTGTATTTAAAGTTAAAAAATAAAGACAATCAAAAATGCTAAGATTTTATTTAAACTATATGCCTCCTGGAAGAGAATTTTTTTCCAGAAGTTTGCTCTGTGTGTTTGAAACTAGGACATTCTGAAGGCAGTAGATCTTGTGGGAAATGCAGTTATTAATATTTCCAGCTTTCTTAGGGTCATAAAAATATTAGGTAAGATTTGAGGGCAATTGGGCAGGGAGGGAATCAGAGGATAGGAAAGCAGAACAATAGGAAGAAAGGAGAAGAAAAACACAATAGAAGATGCATATAGTCTACTTAGTCACATTGAAAATCTGACACATTGAAACACCTCAGGATTAAGTGTGGAGGCACATATGATGAAATAAATATACAACTGTTAGTGAGTGCCTCTCACACCTCTAAATCAGTTATTGCAGAAACTACTTCTGAAAATGATGGGAATGTATTTACGTCCAAATATTTACTGAGCCCTTTGAATGTTTCAAGCTCCATTTACAGTATTGAGATAAGGTTTCTGACCTCATAGAACTTATATGAGAGAGAATCAGGGAATTGGTAAGATGACAGATGCTACAGAGAAATAGAACAAAATTAGAGGATTAAAGAATGGAGGGGGGAAAGGCTCACTACGTCATTATTTTTTTATCCAGAGGGTTCTTGTCGTAGTTATTGATAGCAGCTGTCTATTATGGTGTGAATAAATATGCTTGGTCCACACTTGAGCCCTCAGCACTTACGCATCAGCTCCACTCCTTATAGATTTAGGATTCTGATGATTATGATACTGGCAGACAACACAGCAGACATTACTGTGGGGATAAGATCAGGAAGAAATTTCATTCTAAATATTGAGATTTCAAAGCCATCTGGTTCCTTTACCTGCTCAGATTGAATTCTATACCAAATATAACATTGCAAATAAGGACCATATGATGAGAAAAAGAATCCTAAGAACCCAGAATAAGATGAGCTTGGGATCTCAGGGAAGTGATTATAAGTCAGATAAGGGATGGTTCATATTTACTCTTAACTGGAGACGTTTTGGTATTGAAGCACCATTCCTGACATTTTATCTTCCTGGATTCCAAAAGGGACTTTTCTCATATTTCTTTTAAAATGATTCCTTCTGCCTCTAGTCTTAAAGATTTGATTACATGAAAGCTCGTTCCAATAATCTCTAACCTCTGCAGTCCAAACATCAATTGTGTTTTCATTCTCACTAAGGAAATAAGAGAAACTTCTCAATTGTCTCCTTGCAAAGTTCTTCAAAAGCCAACAAATTGGAAGTTCTCATAGATAGTCACATGGTGTTGAGGTGAGATCAGGAAAACAGACATTTGTCAATTTTGATGGAAAAATAATAATTTTTTAAACCTCTACCTGAAGCTTATCCACTGTCTTCCTTCATCCAGGTGGCAAGAAAGCCAAGACTTGAGGTCTAAAATATGCAGGGATCACATACATCATGCAATGAAGCATCTAGATCCCATCATGATCTTGGATATTTCTCCTTAAATGTTTATATTGACATATCTAAGACATTGCTTCTTACTTTAAAAGTCATATTCATCATTGCTTAAAAAAATCTCTTTAAGATCTAGCAATGTTGCCTTTAGAAAACCTGTAAGAGGCCTTGCAAGTTGTGAAATATTTTAACACTCTTTGAGTCAGATAAACAGTCAGTGGGATACTGATTCATCAAGTTTCTAGTTGGGTGATCTTATGTGGTCAACCTAGACTCTCTTTGTCTCCATTATTATTTTTTTTTGTACTAAGAATGGTTATTTAAAAAAGCATCCTGTGCTTTTGTGATGAATATTTATGTTTAGGACTAAATTCCTATCTAGACAGAGCTGACATGTCTTCTAGCATTGGCTTCATGTATGAAAAATTTTTTGAAATATTACATTTGTAGCTTTCAGTCAGTAGTAAAACTCTAACAAGGTTACTGACATAAAGAGTAGTTACTTGGTATTGCCATACTTGAGTGCATCAGGTATGCAGATCTTTTTGGTCTTTGCAGATCTGACTGTCCTGGAACTCAGTTTGTAAACTAGTTTGTCCTTGAATTCACAGAGATCCTCTTTCTTCTGCCTCCTGAGTTCTAGAAAAAGACATGAGCTATCATGCCCATCCCCTGGCTGATTTGCTGAGCTACCTTTACTCAAAATCTGTATACATCTGACACCAGGAGAAGGCTCAGAGGCCTGGAAATTTTTATATCATTGCTGAGTGATCAAAGTAACCAAGACAACAATTTTATTTGCTCTCAGCCAAGAAGCTTCCTGGGACTTTAGACACAGCTGTAATGGGAATATCATCAAAACAGCAAGAGAAAGCAATCTTCAACATACATGAAAAAATGTTCAATTTGCAATTTGTAGTTTTTTCTCATTTGTTGTTATCTTCTCAACCACAAAAAGTTCATGGCTAAGTGCAGACACTGTAAGAGAAGGGTTTTTGGTTTTTATTATTTATTTATTTATTTGTTTGTTTGTTTCTTTATTTATTTATTTTTGTCAGACCACTGGTCAGACCTGTCCTACAAGCCAGCTTCCCAAATAGCCACACAGAGACTTATTATTAATTATAAATGCTAGGCTGATAGCTTAGGCTTAGGCTCATTACTAACTAGCTTTTACATTTTAAAATTACACACACACAACACACATCATATAAATTAAGATATACATATAAATATGTGTGTGTGTGTGTGTGTGTGTGTATATATACACATATATATATATTTTAACCTGAGACAGGATTTCTCTGTGTAGCACTGGCCATTCTGGAAATCAGTCTGGAGACAAGGTTTACCTTGAACTCACAGAAATTCATCTGCCTTTGCCTCCCTAGTGCTAGGATTAACAGTGTGTGCCACTACCACTTAGCCTAAACTAACTCATTTTCATCTGTGTTCTCCCACTTGACTCATACCTTATCTCACTATGGCATGACCATTTCCTGCTTCCTCCACATCCTCACTGGCCATTCCTGAGACAATACCCTTCTTCTTCTCTGTACTCTCTTTTTTGTCCACAAGGTGTTACCTAAACTCTATCTATCTAGAAATTATCTGTCTGCTTTTTCTTTTTTCTTTTCTTTTTTTTTTTTTTTTTACTAACCACAGAAAGTAATACATATTTACAGTGTGCTGCAGAGATTGTTCTACAGCAAGACTTCAGGTAGGAAGGTACTACACACCCAAGGCTCTGGGTGAAAGAATATGAATGGTCAGTGTTGTTTGTAAAATAATTATCATGCATATGCTTACAGCATTTATTTTAATTAGTTAGCATCTTAACATCCTTTTACAAAGTTAAATGTTTGTTCAAAACAATAAATGTCAGCCAGACTTAGTGGGTGTGTAGTTCACCTTTATCCCCAACAGTCAGGAGTCTGTGGCAGGCCAATCTCTGTGAGTTTGAGGATAGCCTGGACTACACAGTGATACTTCCAGGATAGGCAGGGTACATAGTGAGACCTTGTTTTAAAAATTAAAGTAATAAACAAATAAAATAAAATAAAGGAAAAACAGAAAATACCTATAGCCACCCCAATATTTAATTATTTTAAAAGAACTCTGCAGCATAATGACAAAGTGTTATTTATTTTCACTTTGTAGCAACTCATCTGAGGTTTTATAATGGCAGTGGATCACACTTGGTATCACATGACCTTTTGATTCTCAAATAATAAGAAAATTCATTGTATGGGTTAGTAGCTTTAAATTGCAAGAGGACAATTATATACCCCTAGGGCCATGTGACTTTTCTGCTTGATGTATTTCCAGACAGAAGCCCCTAAACTGACTTTGATAAGTAGTCATCTCTTTATTTAATAACTCATTCATCAAAAACTTTATTGAGCATATATGATATGGTAAGCAATATGTAGATGTTGAGAATATAAAATAACTGGTGTGCAGGAAGATGGGTGCTGAGATAGTCAGGGGCTGCCTTGTCTGTGGAGAATTTGATTACAGCAAAGGAGGCAATTAAAATTCTATTCTTTCTGTTATTATCCCATAGTGATGACTGTAAATAAATTCAGTGATAGAATGCTTTGCCTTAGCTTTAAATTTTTTTTAGTATAAAAATTTTGAACTATTGCTATAACTACTTTGAGATTTCATAACACATAAGTACCAAATTAAGACTTTATATTAGTCATTTTTGATCATGTAATTGACACTGTGCTTTATGTAGAAATTAATAAGAAAAACTCCAAGCTATATAATAAAGAGTCTATATGTGCATCCAACTCTTATGGGACTACATATGCTTTCATATAAATAGCTGACTCTAAATTTATCAAGACACCACATTCTAAAGATCAAGAAACTGAACGTTAGTCATCCATGTTAGTGGTCTAACTCAGTGATTCTGAACCTTCTTAATGCTGTGACCCTTTTAGACAGTTCCTCATGTGTGGTGACCATCGACTGAGGAATTAAAAAAATATATCTGGGTTTTACAAGTTTGCAGTATGTTAATTTCAGGTATATATAAAGATTAGTAACCATAGCACCATGGGTGTGTACAACATGAAATTGAGAAAAAGCAACTGATTTCACTGTCACAATTGTTGGTGACCAATTGATAACAGCACCAAAGTGTCTTCTCTGGAAATAATTTCCTCTTCCTGTTATTACTTTCCATCCCATAATGATCAAGAGGAAAACACCTCATTGGAATTATCTATGTTAACTTTGTGGCTGTGTTTTATTCTGTGACTCTTTAATATTCTCCCTGTTTCATGCTATAGAACGTGATAAGCATAATTGTTAGGTCATGGAGTTCATATGTTTGTCTGGAGAATGCTTATGAAAACCATGTGTTTATTTGTGATATGCATATGGAAATTGTGTGTTTATCAGTGATGTACATATGGAAATCATGGATTTGTGATATATATATATATATATATATATATATATATATATATGGGTACTGAAAATAGACTTTTATATGGCTACATACCAATGAAATATTCCTGCAATTTCAGGAATACAATCTGTTAGTAAAAATAAATGTTATTTAAATAAGTGGTTCATTCTATAATTAGTGAAATCTAAAAGTTTGCAAAGTCTGTAAAATTCTTATACTCTTAATCTTTTTGGAATATTATGAATAGAATCAATTTTAGACTTAGTTTAAGATGTATTTCTACTAATACCATGAAATAAAACATGTTATGGAGAGAGAAACAGAGAGAGAGACAGAGAGAAATACCATATAAACTTCACAGATTGAGACCCCTAAAATATGACGCACCCCAAAATTCAGTCTTTTAGATGTAGACAAAGTAGCTATGTGATCTGAAGGGAGCTTTTATCTATACTCAAAGTTATTGTGTAGTTAAGATTGTTGATAGATAAGGTGTGACTGGGTCATGGTGCTATTTATATTTTTATATACCAAATATTCATTATTAAAAGATAATAATTACTACAAGTAGAGTTTTTGAGTCAAAGAACACATAATTATTTAGTTTAGTGCAAAAATGCACAATTGAAATGTATTTCTAAACTAGAGATTCTCTGAGAAGGACTAAAGTTGCTATATGGGGTGAATTATTTACAGTATAGTAGTTGAAGTGTAAAAAACTGCAAGCTCTGTCCACCACACAGGGACAAGTTAATACATTTCGGTCCTGTGTTCTTTTTTGATTCCACTACATCCAGTTTTCTTTGATTGTTTACCCTTAGTTTACTGGTATGTACCTCAACCAGAATTAAATGGGACTAGAGTTTTCTTTGTCAAAAGATTTTTTTTCTGCATATCAGATGCTTGACTATGTATGGCAGGATCAACCATCAACCACACCCTCAAATTTTTATGACTTTTCCTTGTTAATCTGAGAAAGAACATTTAACTAGAAGCTTGATTGATGCAGGTACTCGCTCCCTGGATCCTCTATATGCTCTTTGCTTCCACTCCTGTGTCAAGAATGTCAGAAACCCAGTTTCTATCCCTAAACATTGGGCATCTTTCAATAGCATCTACATTTTCAGAAATATAGGCAGAAAGTTATAACATCTGTTGACTCATTACATAAAGTAATAGAATTCCCTCAAATGGGAAATATTATTGCAGAGGAATCCATATGGTGCTAAAGTTGACCATATATGCTGATATTTGACTGTTTCTTCTCTGAAGAATTTATAACCTTATGTTCTTTCCTGAGACTCCATATACATATTGCCTATTGATTTTTACTAAAAGAATAACTGTGTCACAGAGAAATAAAAGTAAAATTGGCATTTAACATTTCCAAAATAAGTAAATGAATTGACTATGGGAACTTGTACGACAAAACATGTTACATCACCATATCAGGGAGGACAGCAACTCCCTTCTCAATGGGCAGGAAGACTAAGATATTCTTAGCTCAAAATCCCAAAGTTTGTGGCAAACACAGAGTCAAGATTGGCCTCTTTGTTCTCTGGCCAATCCTACAGACATTTGGTAAATGTCAGTGTCTTGATAATACGTTAGTGTGATCGCTTCTTCAGCGTGATTAACTGTAATAGGGCTGCTGCTGAGAAGGTGTGCTTAATGTATTGTAAAGGGTCACAGATGGAGAGAATTAAGGCCGAGATTCCCAGCTAGCTAGACTATGAAAGACATAATCCATATTTAATATCTTTTCTCATTAACGATAGCAGTCACATCTAAGCGATTTCAGTTAAGAACTAATCTACAGCTGTAACCAAGGTAGATGGCCTCGCTAATTACAGAAGGTAGAGCTTTCTAATCCCTCCCACCACTGACTGCTCTCCAATGTTAGCAGAAATTAATGTGAGTCTTATAGAATAGTGTGCCAAAAGCTGATATGTGATACATGTTTTTTTTTTTAAAGAAAAAGAAACATAAGAAGATTAGTTTTATTCCACAATGGAAGCCCATTCCTTGTAGAAAAAAAAATGATTAAAAATCATCTAAGACAAAGTGCATTAAAAGCAGCTTTCTCTTTGATTTCTAAAAGTAGCAACTGTTTGCAGGGCAATTTTATTCACATAAATGAAACTTCTTTCAAAACATGGCTTTTTCTGGATCACCTGACTTTGCTTAGAGGGGCTAATTAAATTTACTTTATTTCTACCTGATAGACCCTTTTCTTTGGAGTAATTCATCATAAAAGTGACATAATGCATTTGCTAACTCACAATCAGATAAATTAGCACAAACGGAGGGTCTCTAGCATGAAAATTTTTATTCTAAATGAAAATAGCATGGACAAGTTATAAGAAAACCCTCAGAATTATTTGCTCACAGCCTTTTGTAAATGTAAGCTAAAATTATTTTTAAAAGTTCATACATAAATACTGTTTTTTTAAAGAAATAATTTCTATTTCTCCTTCCCTGCAGCTTCTTCCATATCCCACCTCCCCCCAAATCTGGACTTGTACTTCTTTAATTAGTATTGTTAAACACACACACACACACACACACACACATACACACACACATACACACACACACACACACACACACAAAATGTATCTGTAAATACAACCTGTGGGCCCATTTAGTGTTGTCTGTTCATGTGTTTAATCCTGAGTACTTGGGATTGAGAAAAACCTACCAGGGAGCTCATCTCTGGAGATGACTGAATCTTTCTCTCTCTCAGCATCCATTAGTTACTTTAGCTCTTCATTAGGGATGGGACCTTGAGAGGTTTCCTTCATCCACATTGACATGGTCAGCTGGTATTATGATTTTTTAAGTCTTGTTTAGGTGACCATATTGTTGAGATTTCTTGGGTACAGTATATCTGTCATATAGAAGATATCATCTCACCAAAGATGTCCTGATTCTCTAGCTTTTACATATTTTATCTCCTTTTCTGAGCATCAGGTGGAGGGGTTACACTGAAGATGTGTTAACACAGGAACCCTACGGTCAGTTTCTCCCATTGTGACCAGTTGTGTATTTATGTAATGTTTTCTATTTGTTGGAAAAAGAAGCTTCATTGACAAAGAGTCAGAACTACATTTACCTGCTGTTAAAAGGTATGTATTTAAAACTAAGTTAGATGTAATATTGGTTTAGAAACGAAGCAATAACAGGTTCTATTTCAGGGTCCATGACCTCACTAGCAATGGGTAATTGGCTATGTTTACAGTACCAGGCATAAATTTGCCCCTTCTAGTCAAGCCTGAAGTTCAATTACAGAGCTGTTGGTTACTTCCAAGTGGCACTATTCCACCCTTGGAGATATATTGCCATGCCATATATATTGTTGTGTTTCTTAGGGTTTACAGCTGGCTGGGACTACTGCTTGGTTTTTCTCCCTTGGTAGCCTACACAGCACTGTCAGATGCTATGAGAACTTTTTATTAGAACAGAGGCTTCCAGGTTGTATTCAGATTGATGTTTCTCATCCTTGTGTCTGAAGCCCATGCTGTCTTCAGCAATAGGGTCTTACTTTCAACTCTTAGGAGGCAACCAAAGGCAACAGCAATAACATATATTATTTTGAGATTCTCCTGGATGCCACTGGCCAACAACTCAAGAGAAAGGTCTACTATGCTAGGACTAGGTTTTTGCTAAATAGTTTATGCACCTCAGGGAGAGCATAACTTCATTTAAGATGCATGTATGAACAGTATATACATGCATACATGCATATAAATGTGTATGTATATTACATGTGTATTCTTTTCAAATATTTATTTATTTGTTATGTATACAGTATACAAAAGAGGGTACCAGATGCCATCATAGATGGTTGTGAGCTACCATGTGGTTGTTGGGAATTGAACTCAGGTCCTCTGGAAGATCAGTCAGTGCTTTTAACCTCTGAGCCATCTCTCCAGCCCCCCAGGCCGGCTCTTGCTGGGCATAGCTAGGTTCTTTCCCTGAACCCTCATGGTCCCCATGAGTAGGTCCCAACCCCCACCACCACTCCTCATTATATAGAGAAGAAATGTGGACTTAAGAGCTATTGTCATTCTTCAAGGATTAAGAGTTAGGTCTGTGGTATGTCCTGGGGCTCAAACCCTGTAGGCAGGTAGATTTGGTAGACACATACAAAGCTGTCTCAGACCTCTTCCAGGAGGGCCTGCTCTCCAAGGCTGGTCACTAAGAGTCTGGATACCACCCTTTGCCCAGCAGCCACCTGCCTTGGGTCCCCTTAGGAGCTCAGTAGATGGTGTCCTCATGTGCTATAGTGAGGCCATCAGGCAGGACCAGCAATGAGTGACTCAGCTCTTACTCTGAGGGCTGGGGAAGTAGGGTTATTAAAAACAAAAAAAAAAAAGGCATCCATTCATCCACACTGTCCCCAGTCACGCACATGGTCTCATGTTAGTCACCAGCAGTTGCAGAGTAACTGTGCTGAAGTCTTAGAAGTTCTTCCAGCCTGTCTGTGACACAGTCTGTGTGATTATTGCCCCCAGGTTTACAGTCTTGGAACATATGGCCCAGATAGTCTTAAGTAACTGTCCTCAGGTGGCACAGCTGACGGGCGTGGCCTGGAACACAAACCTAGGAAAGTAACGCACTTCCTAGCATACAATTCTTGTGCCACTCTCAGGCATACCCTTATGGTCCTACACAAAGAGACACCCTTAGCTCTGAAGCCTACAGGAGCCAGCCATGCCTCTGCCAGTCCCAGCTTCATGTAAAAGGACCAGGACTAGTAATGTAGGAGGTGTCAGGAAAGTTGAGGTCCTTGTTGCTCACTTGGTGGGGTCTACATGTGTATTTTTAACTAAACATAAAATGTTTCCATATTGATTTTCTCCTCAGATATTGCTTTATTTTCCTCTCCTCTTTCTTCTCTATCTATTGCCTCCCCTGTGCTCTCCCAGTTAAGTTTTTCCATTTCTTTCTGATTTCCGTTCATTGAAATTGTGTCCTATTATCCAGTCTCTAGGGATACCCTCACCATTCTTTCCTACATGCTGGTTTCTGTGGTTACTGCAGGTCGTATACTCACATTGGAAGATTCACACATTCACAGCTTTTCTCTGTGTTCCTTTGGATTTTTCATCATTTTCTCCTCCACAGAGGATTAATATCCCAGGATAAACTCACAAACTGGCATTTATTCATTGTACCATTTTTTTGTTTTATAAAATCTAGTTTTATTTTACAGGACATAATGTTCCCATAAGGCCTTTGTGGGGCTATAGTAAGCAATTAGCAAACACAATAGAATGGTCTAGTTGTCTCAAGAAAAAAAAATCACTGGACAAACTGCGCATGCTCTCACATGTTTACATATCTGTATGGAAAAGTACTAAATGTTTAGATTTGGATCTGTGTACTGTTTCCTTTTTCTAGTATATTAAGAAAGGAAATAGATTTTAATTTGCCCAAAGCAATGCTTATGTTCTGGCAGCAAGATACTACTTTTATTATGTGGTAAACTGAATTCCAGAGCTATGAAGGCAGGAGAAAGTGAATTTTGGGGGACTGGGAGGGTATGAAGGTCTCCAACTCAAACAGCAGCTTATGAAGAACGCTTAAGGAAGTCCCCTGTTGTCACAGATATATGTAACTTCCAGAATATGTGACTTAGGAGGGTGTTTCAATCTGTGACCCTAAGCCTAGATAGATTTACTGATAACACAAGCAATAGGAGAGAGGATGCCTGAACTGGCCTCTCCTACAATCAAATTGATGACCACTCTAATTGTCACTATAGAACCTTCATCCAGCAACTGATGGAAGCAGATGCAGAGATCCACAGCTAAGCACTGGGTTGAGCTCCCTGTCCTGTTGAAGAGAGGGAAGAGAGATTACTCTGAGTTCTTTATTGTTTTTTCATGAATTTCTTGGCAGAAGTTTTATATATGACTACTATCCTATTACCTCCAAGGAATATGCAGATGTCCTAAAGTGGCTTTTGACAATTCTCTGACCCTCCTTTCTCCATCCCTTTATCTTTGGGAGTAAACAGAAGCTTGGTTTAAAATGCATTATCTTTTCATCCCTCATCAGTCAAACTCATTACATATTTAAGATTAATTTGTGAGGGCCATAGCTAAGTAAGTTTTTATTTTAAGTAGCATTTCTTATGGTTTGTGCTTAAGTCACATAATACACACTGAAGTGTAATGGTGAGAATCAAGGCAAAGGGAAAACAAGTTACAGAGAAAATGTCTTCAGTACTCAAATCTCATGAAGAACAGTCATCCAAACACTGTAAAGAAGTCCTGTCTGTAAGAAAATGGACAACTGAAGTAAAAAATCAGCAACAAGCCTAAATAGACACTTAGGCAAAAAAGAATATGCAGAGTGCATGCAAACATGAAAAGATGCACATGGGCTGAGGAAGACATGGGTAAATCAGGAAAGTTCTTCTGAGTTCATATATTTATACATATAAACATGAAAAGATGCACATGGGCTGAGGAAGACATGGGTAAATCAGGAAAGTTCGTCTGAGTTCATATATTTATACATATATAAATATAAATTTTGTATTATATATACAAAAGACCATCATTTATACCTACATCTACTAAATGCATGCTTGTGTGTGTTCATATCTTATTAACATTAATTAAGTCACATTTTGGAATAAGTCTAATGAAAGAAGTGGCAAAAACATACATCAATTTAATTTTAATCTCAAGTATACCTTAAAAAGAATATATGTTAATTTAATACAGAGAAGAGATAATTATGTCTGAACGAAAGGCAAACTTGAAATACTGAAATATAAAAATAATATATAACCTGTGAGGTAAGGAATATGATTAGGAATAGATTATAGTGATAAGTATGACCAAGGCATTTGAGTAAAGATGATAATAGATATCTTTTTTTTAAAGTTTCAGGTAGTAAGTCATTGATTTCATTTTATATCAATGTTTTGTTTAATCTTATAAAAAAATTTAAAAATATTTCAACTTAAAATATTCATTGGAAAAGGCCACATGGTCTAAATTTTATTCCGTGACTGCTACAATTTTTAAATTTATAATGTCACAAATTTTTCTTTCTTTGGTTTGTGACTTCTAGTATATACTTTCCCATATTTATTCAATGTACATCATTTGTTGTTTTTTGAGTTTGTTTGCTTTGAGATATCACATGATGCCAGTGAAACTACAGAGTCAAAAGTGCATCTTTCTTCATTTTACAGTTCCTTCATGATTGAGGGAGTTTCTCCAATCACTCAGGCTCAACAATTCCCTGGAAAGACTCACTAGAAGCCTTTATCATTTGTCACAGGAAGACTTCAAATAGATAGAATCTAGGAGGACTCCATACCTGAAGCTTCTATTTCCTCAGGATATGCTAACATAGACCATTGGTAAAGGCAGAAGCATTGCAAGCCCAGAATTTTAGTGTGGTATCCAGGGTTAGATTGATTGCTCACATGATTGAACATGCTCTACCTTTCTCCACAGATCAGGCTGGTGACATTTGAACAGATGGACAGGGCATGATCTTGAGTCACTTTATAAACATAAACTCTCAGATGTAGTCTCAAAGGCTCGCTGTGGGTAACAGGATACTTATCACACTCAGGCAATTTGTAGTATTTAATGACAACTTCCTAAGAGCAGTGAACAAAAGACAGAATTCTGTAACACTGAATTCCTTTCTAATGCAATATTTAAGACATTTCCAATGAAAAAGTACAGTTTTTAAATTTTGCTAAGAAAACAGTACAGTTTATGTTGTAAATCACATCAGAATTAAGCAATGCAACAAAATCTGCTGAATGTGAAGCCATGGAGAGAGAAGCCTTACATCCTGCTATTGCCACATGGTGACCAGCGAATAATCCCCGACTTTCACTTGGATCTTACGTTATTACTACTGGAAAATGGGCTAGCTATATCACTCACACATCAAAAAGATTGTAGGCATGAAAAAACACAGAAAATGTATTTAACTAGTTATCATCTATACAAAATGAAATCTAACAACACAGGTTAACTCTAAAACCTTAAGAATCTGGATGGTGTGGTGAATTCTGTAAAATTTAGTAGCTACTAGTCAAGGAAATTGGTATAGGTGGTAGCTATGAAAATTTTCAGAGCTCTGCCAATGTGGTATTGCTCATCTGGAGAAGCTTTTTATGTGTTCTATGCTTCACTTTTTTTTCACTGAAAGAACAAGAAGGAGAGAAAAAAACATTAGAGGAGGAAGCTTGTCTGTATTTTTGGAGTTTTATCTAATTGTTGATAAATTAGAACATCTAAGAAGGAGCTATTTAAATTTCAATGCCTGTGCACTATGTTGCTTTATGATTTTTTTTCTGTTTTGATGTATGAATCATATTTACATAAAAGCTAAACTCTGAAATTTTAATTCAATTCAACCCAAGCCAACAGCCCAAGAATTCATAGATGGTTCTCTCTTAGGAATGAATAAACAGAAAGATGGTACAGACAGGAAAATAAGGATTGCACTCAAAGTTCAGTATCTATGAGCAGGTCCTAAATAAAATATGACTGACAATCAAAAGCAAGGACTGTGCCTTTTATGTCCCAGTAAATGAGAATTGAGAAGCCACAGGTGCATACTAGATGTCTGATTCAGATGGCACAAGTGGTTCTTTGGGGAAAAGATATGAAATTCATCTATGCATCTGGAAAAAATTTGAAATTGTAAAACATATCCTGTGAGCCATAGGAAATCAAGAGATATTGACTGGTGATTGAGTCAGTCTGTTCAGAATGCAGGATGTACCAAGTACTGTGCAAAATGACAAGAGTAATAGAGTAGTGAAAACCACAGAGGAGTCTCAGCCCCCAAGTTACTTCTGCTTTACAGATAATTAGGCAATACACAATTCATACTGGTGACTGTGGATCAGACACATCATCAGAGGAGAATTATAAGATGCTGGAGAATAGCTGGGGGATGCAACTGAAAGTGCATGGATGTGTGTGTGTTCTCATGTTCGTTTGGAGAAAGAAGCAATTAGGAATGTTCTTATATGGTGTTCATCTTTCAAGTCAAGATCAAGAGAATCAAAAGAAATTAAGCAAGTAACTGAAGAGGGGGATTGCCAGGTTAGCTAGTCAACAGAAGCTAAATTTGCATAGTCTTTCTGGGTGGAGCTCAGACATCAAGGGCATAGGCACATGCTACAGGCTTGACAGCATCTCCCTACAGAATGAGTACATCATTGTGAGTAATACATGGGATACATTAGGAATAACCTAGTTTAAGAACACTGGTTTAAAAAATGTGGCCCAGTCTATAAGAAAAATAATAGATAAGACATAGTCAAAATAGAGTATACAAGTATCAATTAGAACTGTGACTTGGCATATCATAAAGTTATCATGGAAGGTTGGGCTATTATGGCCGATGGGCATGGAAAGAGTTAGGCAGAATTTGGGAAATATTGTAGGAACTGAAATTGATGGAGTCTAATAACTGACTACTATATCAGGCACAAGAAAGAACAACATTAAAAATAATTTGCTGAATTTGTATTTTATTCTGAATCCTAATTTAAAGAAAACCAGAGTTGACAGATTTTCAGGGCAGGTATGTTTCTGACATAGACACTTACATGTACTTTTTGGTATTTGATAGATTCCTCTTTAGTTGTACTGCATGCACAGTTTTGATAGATGGCATTCTGTTCTTGTTCCCTGCTACCTCAGATTCTTTCAAATGTAGCAGAGGGTGAAGATTTGTTAATGGGGAGAGGAAACCTGAAGACAGCAGTCAGTGATGCTGATGAGATATGTTCACAGAACTGACCACTTGTCTCTGGGTTGTGCTTATACTGTGAAACCTTACTGCCATTTCTGACAGTCTAATTAGACCAGTCAACCTCAGGGGTGTCAGGGGATGGTAGAATCCTTTCTCTTCAGCATTTAAAATGTGCATAGAAATTAGCTCTGGTGTATGTACAGAAAAAGAGGCCTGAAATACTAGTTCATGGTGCCAAATATAATACTACAAAGACCACACAGGTGGGAGCTTTCTCTCTTATATTTTTGTCCCTTTGCCTTTCCTTATTGATGTCACTCCAGAAAGTTTCTCACTAGACACCATGGACTTGATCTTGAACTTCATGGCCTTTACAACTGTTAAAGATAGGCTTCTGTCCACACTATAAGGATTCTATCGCTGCATTACAAAACAGATGAAGGTGCAAACCTCAGTGTTGGATAATGTTTTGTTGCAATGTCTGACCTTGGAAGTCTCTTGGTAGCTTGGTCTTCGGGAATTCCTGAAGTAATGAATTCCTGGGATCTTTGTGTTCCTGCATAGTAAGAAATAATGCATAATAATCCACGACAATTCTCTTTCCAGGCAAATTTAGAGGACATTATTTGGGACAATTTCAGTATAAACTCAACCCTTTAATATACTTTGAATTTACAAGAGTCATCCAAAGAAGGTAGAAGAATTACTGTGATCATAATTTTGCAGACCTCAGGGGTATAAAACAAAACCTTGACCAATGCATGTTTTTCAGGCATCATTTCTCAGTGTTCAGACTTTTAGTGTTATTTTCATACTTCAAAGGCTTTCTTCAGAAGATAATGATTTATAAACACAGCTCAAATATAACGTAACATGCCAAAATGAACAAGAGACAGAAGACAGCTAAAAACTGCTTCTTATGGAAAGCTTTGTGTATGGCAGAAGATGTAATCCTTTGTGATTGTGATCCTCAGCCACAGGTGACCCTGGATTTCAGCTTCAATTAAGGAAATGTTGATGTTTTTCCATGTAGGTAAATGACAGTATCTTTTACAGTACGTTCTGTGTGCAGGGATCCAAGATTCTTATTACTTTCAAAGCCTTTATTAAGTCTGCATAAATTTAGCATTCACTTCTGAGCTCTCTTCCTTATGAAGTCCTTGTGAAATCAATAGAAACCCTCAAGAAGTCTGCACTTTTGTTTCCACTCTGGACCCAACACAAAATTATTTAATCTCTGGTTATTACTCTTCAATTGAAATCTACTATGTTACTCTTTAAATGAATTATTTGTCCTTACTTAGCCCTGAACCATGATTTGAGAGCTCCTTTGAGGGTTGTGGGTTGTGAATGTGTGTGTGCGTGTGTTGGGAGTGGAGGTCTATGTGTTTGTGTTTCTACTAAAAGTGGTCTTGAGTAATTGTAACTGTTTATTCAACCTAAAGTTTAAAAAAGAAAGCAAAAAAGTGTTAATTTTTAGATTTGTAGAAGCTCCTAGAATAAAAAGTAAATATTTCCCAAGAGAGATTGCTTGCCAGGAACCATTTAAAGCCCATTAAGCATATTAACTTATTTACATCTCATGTTAGTCTAGGAAGTAGTTGTTATTCTTATCTTCATTATATTGACGGTGAAGCAAGATTCAGAGGTATCAAATCTCCCAGCCAAGGTCACTCTGTCATTCTCAGGCAGAGCCTGCACCAAACATGGCAGTCTCCTTCCAGAGCCTGTGCACTTAGCCTCTGGGCATCCATTCCTGTTTTCTACACCCATCGTCTCAGAAACATTTGGCTTCCTTTGGATGCTTTACAGTGCTCTTCTCTCTGTCTCTCTGTCTCTCTTTCTGTCTCTTCCTCCCTCCATCCATCCATCTATCTATCTATCCATCTATCTATCTCTATCTCTCCTTGTGTGTGTTTGTGTGTGTCTCTCTGTCTCTGTCTCTCTCTGTCTCTCTCTCTCTCTGTCTCTCTCTTGCTCGCTCTCTCTCTCTGTGTCTGTGTTTGTGTGTGCACTTTCACCCTGGATTTTTCCTCTGTGCCCTCATCCTCTTCATTTATGCTCTCTCTTCCATAAGTGCTTTTCACAGTCTGCTAGGCAGCCTGAGAAACACCAGGCAAACAGCACAGGCATGCTCTGCCTGTGGGGGCTCAGGATGGAAATCAAGTATGACAGACTATTTCTGATGACATTACTTCCAATAATTTAGATTCCTTTTGTCCATCCCAAGGAAGGAGAATTACACTGAAAAATCTGAATTTCTGACATCAAACAATGCAAATCTGAAAGACAAAAACTTCAAACAGTGCAAGGCTCAGCTGCATTTGCCCAGGGTTAAATCCATGTTCAGACCTTACAACATGTCAGATAGTTTTAACTACAAGCTGTCAATTTCCAGTAGAAGGCTTTAGAATATTTCACCTCCCAATGAAGCGATATAATCCTCATTACCACTTTATCTTACGGTTCAAATGATTACCAAGCACTGTAGTTTCCAAGTCCAACAATCCCAACATTTTGGAGGTGAATAAAACTGTACTCACGACTAGATGTTTTGTTAACAAAAGCCCTCCAAGCTTACAAGCAGAAAATTCCATTATTCTTTTTGTAATTATAACCTCCTGGATGCTTCTCAGTCAACACACAATTGTTCTTTCTTACATTCTAGTTCTCTGTCTGAGAAATAAAAGGTATTTCAAAATAAGTTGGGATGTGTTTATTGGTTTCTTATACTTTGGGATATCTATGATGTAAACTTGATGATAGTTTATTTGGTGTACTACAAGTGGTACCAAGTTGGCTATTGATGAGAAAATCCTTTTTGTGCTATTGAAGAAAATGACAGCTGTTTGGAATTTTTCTCACTTCTTTTTTAGATCCTTTTCTAAAATGTTAATTTTGTGAATAAAAAATACTAAAGAAAATGTAACTAACAATAGGACCACCAACCTTAGAAAATTTTAGATTCTTAATGATTCTACTTTATGACCTCTTCTGAAATATTCAAATGTGAATTTTCTTGGAATTAGCAGGAAACAGACATTAGCTGGGACCACTGAATTGGGGGAAAAAAGGTTCATATAATACACAGTGAAGTCCTGTATTTAATTAAATATTTGTAACACTGTATCCTTCATTGGCAACTCCAGATTCCCCAAAGAAAAATCAGACATAAGAAACATGAAAATCCATATTTAATAAAATTTTGATTAATTGCAATTTACTAAATTTGTATAACAATATTAAATAAATTAGGCTGTAAAAAAGCGTTTAAAATATTGCAGATGGAAGGGTGGGTGGATTCACCTCCCCTTTTCTATATTTCTACTTACTATTTCCTAAACTCATATTTCTTTCCCTAAGACCTAGAGTCACATAGATATAACATATGATCAAGACGTCTCTCACACACAGCTTCTCCAAAACATCTTCATTTCTCATCTAGATTCCATCCTCATTGACCTTCAAATGTACTTCTTTTGAGATGATAAAGACAGAGGGAGCAGACTAGCCAGGTCTCAGGGTAAGAAATGTCTTAAGATACTATCCATTTTATACATATTCTCGCCCAGAAGCTGACAGCATTCAGGATTGCTCTGATCAGCACCTTCGTCCATGAATCCACCCCACCAGCAAATCCTGCCTTCTCTGTCTCTACAAAGTGTATCATATATCTCAACACTGTTTGCATGGTCATTTACTCAAATCCCCGGGCAACAGCATCCAACTTGTTTCCCTTTCTACAACCAGTTCTAAATCAGTAGAAAATAGGATTTTGTTTTGTGAAATCTATTTTTTTCCTCATTAAAACTAACATACTTCAGTTAGAATAGAATCCTGATTTCTCTTACAGCTTAAAGGAACCTTTCAGAGTCTGGTCTCCACTTGCTTCCCCCAGGTTATCTCACTGTGCAATTCTCTATTCATAATGCTCCAAAAGCATTATCTTTCAGCATGCCAGTCTGTGTCCTTAGCCAATTCTTCAGCTGCTCTCTGGCCAGAAAGCTGTCACCCACCCACCCACTTCCTGGACCACTCCCCAACTTCTATTGCAATGCCAGCTTCTCAGAAAGCTCTCATCTAATCACTGAGTTTGGGAAACTGTCTTCACACACTTATTCCATTTCTTTATTTTGAATCCTATGATGTTATCTGTACTTGTGCCATTACTTATGTTTATCTGTTTAATAGTTTTCTTCTCCCCACAGGAGACATGGTCTTTGCTTGTTGTTAGTTACTTCTGTTCCCAGCGTCTAGTATAGAGATGGCCATGTGATAGGACCACAAATTATATTTGTTGAATGAATGAGTGAAGAAACTGTGTAAGATGACTTTTATAACTACCTTGTAAGAGTGAATACCATCACTGGAATTTTATAAAACACACTTCCTAGGATCTCATGTGGTTAAACTCAGGATGTCACATAATTCTGGCATCATTCTTTCTTTTCATAAATAATTATCTGATATTTTTGCTTTCACAATGAAGCATAATTTACTTAGAACACCTCATATGTTAATATTTAATTACACATTATCTAAGATTCAAAAATAGTGTGAAAGGGGAACTTTTATAGTTACTATACACACTGTGTAAAATCTGGCAAACATATGGGCTGTCCTTAGAAGTTAGTTGGTATTAGTGGGCTTCTATCTCTGGCTGCTCTGAAGTAAAACTGTGATTGGCAGTTTATAATGACAGGAAAATGACAACTGTGTGAATCAGAAGGCATCATCTTTGCTTTTGCTTCAATGTATCCCTTCCCTTTGAAAATAATCCCTTGTAACATATCGGACCACCAGGGCCTAAAGTTAGAGTTCAACATCAAAAATCAAAGAAAGCCTACCAACTCATGGAAACTAAACATCACTCAGCTTAACTACCTCTGGGTCAAGGAAGAAATTAAGAAAGAAATCAAAGTCTTCCTAGAATTTAATGAAAATGAATCCACAACGTACCCAAACTTGTGGGACACAATGAAAGCAGTCTTTAGAGGAAAATTCATAGTGCTAGATGCCTATATGAAAAATCTAGAGAAATCCCACACTAGAGAACTAACAGCTCAGCTGAAAGCCCTAGAACAATTAGAAGCAAACTCACCTAGGAGTAGACGGCAGGAAATAATCAAACTTAGAGCTGAAATCAATACAATTGAAACAAAAAGAACAATACAAAGAATCAATGAATCTAAGAGTTGGTTCTTTGAGAAAGTCAACAAGATAGATAAGTCCTTATCCAAACTAATCAAAAAGCAAAGAGAGTGTCCAAATCAACAAAATCAGAAATGAAAAGGGGGACATAACAACAGACCCCCAGGAAATCCAGAGAATTATCAGGTCATACTTTGAAAATCTATACGCCACAAAAATGGAAAAGAAATGGACAGCTTTTTGGATAGGTGCCATTTAACAAAATTAAATGAAGACCAGATTAATTACCTAAACAGACCTATAACCCTAAAGGAAATTGAAGCTGTCATTAAAAGCCTCCTAAGTAAAAAATGTCCAGGTCCTGATGGTTTCAGTGCAGAATTCTACCAGACATTCAAAGAAGAATTACTACCATTACTCCTCAAACTATTTCACAAAGTAGAAACTGAAGGAATATTGCCAAATTCCTTTTATGAGGCCATAATTACCCTAATACCCAAGCCATTCAAAGACACAAAAAGGAAGAAAAATTACTGACCAATTTCCTTAGGGAGCTTCTTGTCATTTGTTATTTCTGAGGGCTTGGCTTCTCCTTATATTGTGTGAGACCACTGGTGTACTTTCTCTTTCTCTTGACTGACTTGGTTTCTGCTATTTATCACTGAAATGTTCTGGGTTTATGTTGAGATATTCTAATAGATTTAGAATTTAGGTTTCAGATTGACAACATGCTTACTGTTTATCCATAGAGGCTAGTGTAAGTCTAGAACACAGAGAGGTAAAGCATCACACAATTAATGTCTAATATTTTTTTCCTTAAAATTTAGTTAAGAAGAGATCATTCACCAAGAGTCTTACTAATATTAAAGGCATCTATTAAACATTTATTGTATACTAGACATTGGAAGGAGAATTAAAGGTGAAAAAAAATGAAGTCATCAAATCAATTTCAGACATGTGGGAATCTGTAAAATAATGCTTGCAAAAAAGCAAAACAAAACTTCACTGAAAATATGGATCTTTGAAAATCCATGAAGGAAAATTGATAGAGAAAAGAGTACTGAATGCTACCATTGTAGAATTTCTTTTCTTGATTCTAAACAAGAGATATTTTGTATTGCTCTAAAAGCCTAGCCAGGCCTCAGAAGGAAACTTGCAGGGGGATAGGCATCAGGTGGCTCTACTGCAGGATTTGTGTGATTCAACGCAAGCATTGGAGTTTGTTGGACAAAAAGAGAGCTATCCCATTTCCTTATGTCCCAGACAAAAGAAGAGGGTGGACCACTGTGCATTAGTGTAAGGCAGTCACCGACAATTACATCAGTGTCAGTTAGCTCGGGGAGGCAGGAAGTTGAAGTACTGCTCTGACTGTAAGACATGGGTGAAAAGCTCTGCCACAACACATCTAAGAATACATTTTTATTCCTACATATATCTACTAATCTGGAATAGACCATAAAGAAGTGTAAAGCTCACATACTTAATAACAGTCGCAGATGCTTTCTGTCCTTTTTTATGGTGACTGAAATTCTTATCCTTTTGACAGTGAAAGACCTTCATTTTATAACTTCAATCTTGAGAACCATTAGAGAGTGAAGCCTTTCTTTATACCACTTAAAAACATTTAGGCAGTCAAGGACTTGGCGACTTCTATTCACTGGTAATCATTTCTCAGCATCTTCCCTGATGAAGGTTGTCTTATTTACACCTCCAGACCTGACCAGTATATTCTCCAAGACAAAATAGCAGCTCTCAGTCCTGATGTCACATCCTGATGAATCTTGCCTATCTGACCAACTGAAGAGTCAGATGAATAATCCTTTAATTTAATAATTCAGGTTTATGGCATATCTCTTTAACTGTAGAATAACATATAATAAATAACAAATATTTTAGAGCACATACAATGATATATTTATTCTCCTGGTCAAATGAAGAGAATATAAATTATTTGTAATTTAGAGTATTAAGACACAGAATTCTTCTTTTAGATTGAAAATATTTGGAAAAATTAGAAGGTATCTTTAATGTATACTATTCTCTATAATAAAAAAATCAAGATATTATTAGCTAAATTTGTTAAAAAATTTCAGGTCACCTCATTTATTAGGGCTTACATTGAAGGAGAGAGAAAAACTTACTTGAAATTAAAAACATTGAATTATAATTATCTGCAAATAATGTACTGACACCCAAAGGGCTCATTACTGGTATATTCGTATAATCATAACCATCAAAATTTCACTTTTATTTGTATATCTATTTTAGCATTCATCAGAGGCTCTTGAATTTTATGTGCTATGCATTAGAATAGTGGTTCTCAACCTGTAGGGCATGATCACTTGGTGGTCAAGCTACCTTTTCATGAGGTGGCCCCAAATCATCAGAACACACATATTTACATTGCTACTCATAGCAGTAGCAAAATTACAGTTATGAAGTAACAGTGAAAATAATTTTATGATAGCATGGGAATCTGTATTAAAAGGTTGTAACATTAGGAAGGTTGAGAATGACTGCATTAGAGAGATAGAATATACTCTTTGTTGGTTTATAATATTGGATTGTTTTCTCTTACAGCAGGAAATGGCAAAAAAAATAGCAACATTGAGTAAAACTCTATCAGCATATGGGCAATGGGTAGGTTTGTTTGTTTTCTTCTCTTAAGTTACAGTTTAGAAGCATTTTGGATTCACTGCACACGCACTCACATTTGTGAGCTGTTATAATAGTCGCTATTATGCTAATGGGTAAACAGATGGGCACATAACACAGGGCTTCCTGAAAACTGCTTTCTTCGGTTACTCCTTCTGTGGCACTAGCTGTGTTGAGTCTAAACAAAAAGCTGCTAGACAAATTATTTATTCCATTGACATTGAGAAGAAGTAACCAACATCTACTGAATGCTCCTTTCCAGCAAGCACTAACTAGAAAATGTCTTTGCTATCTGACTGAGTCTGTCCAGTAAGGTTGAAAAGCAGGTGGCACATCACTATCCTTCCTGAGGAAACTGAGTCACAGACAGTATTTAGCTTAGCGAATGCTATCCAGCCATTCCAGACCCCGAGCAAAATCTCTTGGACTACGTGTTTCTCTCATTCTGTGTTAAATGTAAATTTTTTAATAAGGTGCCCCCAAAGGCAGAGGAGAGTGTAGATATACCTCTAGGGAGCCTGGGGTTCAAAGGAAATCACAGCCAGTGTGAAATTTCTTTGAAGTTTCATCTTTTATCTTTAATGTGCATGCGGTCTACCACATAACATATCTATATTTGTTTTCTATAAAATATGTTTGTTTTTCCAAATCTTCAAGCGAAACTGAGGCCCCAGAAGTGTGCATTGTGTTTATCCCTTGGCTTCTAGATTACCCCAGGGATATTCTGGTATAAAAGCACAGCTGTTCACATTATGAACTCTGAAAAATTGAGGCATATGATTCTAGCCCTGTTGATTTTAATGTGAAATCTCAATTTCCCACAGTGATTCTTTAGAAGTCAGTTTCCAAATCACTTTTTTTTTTCTAAGCTGTCACAGCACACTGTATTTCCCTTTCATTCAAATTACTTATTTAAAGTCATTGTCCTATGACTAAAATCTGTGAAGCTGAGATTCACCTTGTGGGTTACATCTAGTACTTGCCCCAGTAACTGTAAGAGAGTAACAAAAACATGTAAATATTTTAAGTAATAACTGTTGCATTTTATTGGTAAAAACTTTTTTTTATAAAACATACACATAGCACACTCAATCAGAGGGCTCATATAGATTTGATATCTCAGTACATGCAGGGTGATTAAGAGCTGAACTTCTAACTGGTCATGGAACCAATTCACTAACCAGTCCTAGATGAAACAGCAACAAAAGCAACATAAACACATGGACAATCTCTTTGGACATCATACCTTTGTCTAGACCATGTCTATTAGCATGTATTAAGGTCTCAACAACAAAGGTACTCACCCCTCGGTAGGCATTGAAAACCCATATCTAGATAGGTTGGTACTCATTACATAAAGAGCATACTTCCAAGAGTCCAAAGACAGTACAACACTGATTTGGCAAACAACTTGTAGACTCAAGAAGCCAGAACAACAGAGAAGCTTCTGTGCATGAGGACAGTGATTACTGCATAGTCTCATAACTGTTGAGAATGCTAAGAAGACTTCAGGAATCTTGTAAGGAAAGGCAGCAGTAAGAATGAAAACCTAGACTTAAGAGTGGGCAGTGTTGAATAATGCTGTCTTCCAGGTACAGCACAGTCTGGGCACTCTGGAATTCCAGGAGCTGTGATTGCTCACATGAAACTCACACAAGATTCTACCTGTCAACATTCCAACGTGATACCCTGTTTATCCCTGAGGATTTATGGGCAGTCAATATTTACTGAAGGAAGAAGAGACATTTTTCTTTAGTAATGTTACTACTAGTGCCATGCCCAAATATCAGCAAATAACACAAATTAAACTCACTGATTCACAGTGCGCACATGCACACTAAAGACATGAGTCAAAGACTGGCTAGTTAGAAGATATAGTGTGATTACTGGATGTGGGAAGAGGGCAAGAGAGGACAATGGATGTGAATAGAATCAGAATATAATATATATATATATATATATACAGATAAAATGTCATTATTATGAAACATGGCTAGTTTATTTCATGAATTAAGGAGAATAAAGATAAAATCTGTGAAGAACAGCTTAAAGAATTTGTAAACAAAAAAATGTAGAGTTTAACACAACCAGAATTCCCTCAAGCTAATATGTCTACAGAGCTGGTGGTTTTCTCCAAAGAAAGAAATGAGAACTTAGATCTCCATCACTTAAAGCAAATACTCAGATAGGATTGTTTTTTCCAGAGAGGACTCAGCAGGGGATGAAGGTAGACAAGGGAATCTCCCAAAGTTGCTCTGGGAGAGCACACAGAGGAGGTAAGGAAGCCATTCCAATACATGCTTCCTTTGCCTTCCAAATGGAACCAGGACATGTCTAGACTAACTCAGTTCAACCTAAATCTTAAAGTTAAGCTAAAGGATTAAAATATACCCTTTAGAGATAAATATCAATTTTAGTATTACATTAGCCTACAATTTATCTCTTTGTAACAGGGAGGGTATTCATTAAATTTTTTCAACAGGTCTGCCTTCACTTACAGACACATATTAACTGACTGTGCATATAGGCTTTCAAGCAATAGGTCACCAAAGGATAGCCAGAGAAGATTCAAGTCAGACATAGGTAAATGCAAATACATGCCAAATACCCGAGCTCTTATAAAGTTTATAAATGTTAGGTGGTTGTCCACCAAAATTGAGTGTTCCATCCCAAATAGCACACTCTAAGAGGAAAGAGAATGTGTCTTCTCTCTTATCAGTTCTTGTACCAGTACATGACATAGTAGATGATAAGATTTATTTGTACAAACCTGTACAGCTATTGTGGGTCTGTTCCCCCCCATTTCTTCTCTGTCTTCTGTGGTCCTCTAGAAAATATAACTCAGTGTTCTTCAGTTTCACAGATCAAATGGCTTGTGTGTGCTCATTATTTTGGCAAACTGTCATGTGCTATTTGATCTCAACAAATGGTTTTCTATCCTGGGTTGATTTTGTTAACTTGATCATGACTAGAGTCATCTGGGAAGAGGGATGATCTTGAGAGCTTGAGAAAATTGTCCTACCAGTTTACTTTGTAAGAAAGTCTGTGTACCATTTTCTAGATTAATTATTGATATGAGAGGTCCCTATCTACTGTGGGTTATGCCACCTCTGGGCTGATAGCATTGTGTGATATAATACTGGAGGGAAAGCAAGCCATGAAGAGGAAGCCAGAAGACATCATTTCTTCAAGGTCTTTGCTTCAGTTCCTGCCTTGGGTTCCTCCCATGACTTCATTTGGAATATTCTGTAAGCCATATTCGAAATAAACTCCTTACTTCCAAAGCTTCTTTTGGTCCTGGTATGTATCACACTAAGAGGAAGACACTATGACATTGGCTTTAGAGATGGGTCTGTCCCTTCCATTTGCTAGCACATTTGTCTCAAGGTGTCCTCCAAAATACCCTGCTGAGGCAGGCTGGTTCGCTGGTTCCATCACAAGGGGAAAAATTCAGAAAAAAAAAAAAAAACATACAAAATAGCCTAAGAATAAAGGCATCATGAGAATAGCAATATGCTAACTATTTCCTTCAGAGGTTACTACTGTTTATCTCATAATATAAAGTTGCTTATAATGAAAACAGTTGATGGAAAGTTTGTTGAATCCTCTGCCTAGAAATCTTTATACAATACCCCAGAATCACAATTTTAGCTCCCCCCCCGATTTGTAAGTATTAGTTTGATGGTGTTTTGATATTTATCTGTTACTTCCATCTGTCTACTACTTCCACCGATTCAAAGTCAAATCCAGAGTTATGTGAGGTCATTTTCTGGACCACACAAACACATGAAGATTTTGATTGTTTTGTGTTTTCTATCAGATTTCTCTGGGAATTTTAACAGTATTAATATGGGAAATCATAAATTGTTATATTATGCTTTATAGTTTGGATTCAACCCTTTTAAAATAGAATATTTATTTGCTAATGTTACTATGTTTTGTGGTATTAAGAAAGTAAAGTAAGTATTTATCTTATATTTTATGAATATGTGCATGTGTCTGAATGTATGTATGTGCACCATGAACATATATGCATTTTCAAAGAGCAGACAAGGAAGAGTGTCAGAGTCCCTGGGACTGGAGTTAGAGATGGCTGTGAACTAGTTGGTGTGAGTGCTAGGAATCAAACCTGGGATCTAGCAAGAGCAGCAAGAAATCTTACTATTGAGCCAAGATTACCTCTCTAGCCCTAAGGAAAGGAAATAAATTAAAAGAAAGCAGAAAGCAAGCAGCGGGGTGAGGTTAGTGATAGGAATGTTTTCTACAATGACTAGATGGTTCAAGAATGGGTATAAATAAAGCTTCACAAAGAGAAGTTAAGAAAATCTGTTATAAAATTCATATAAAAGATGAGACTGAGAAAGCTCTCTCTCTTCCTCTTTCTTTATCTCTCATGCACAAGCATGCATGCACATATGATATTACCATTTTTAACATCAAAGTTAAATTCATTGATGTCACATCCATGGAATGATTTGTTAAAGAAAAGCTAAGGTTCTTCCCAAACCTAGTGACCTCTGGGAATCAGCCTCTCAACTTACAGTAAAATCTAAAATAGTTTATTTTGGCTACCTTCATGCTCTTAAATACCCAACAAGAAAGCATGACTAAAGATGAAAATAATTTGTATGTTTTTAGTTATCTAAGTACTCCCTAGACATTAGGCTTCAATTTGTAAGAGTTGCTATTTAGACAACCAACTCTAACTAGTGGTTTTCTTCTTGGTAAGGAAAATGCTGTCCAAATATAGAACATCACCACTTTGGCCCAGTTTCAACACGACAAGTCTCTTTACAGGAACCATGGATGGGAGAGGCATGCCCAACCTAAAAATTCCTGTAATGGTGAAATGCCTTCCTCTCCCTCTGTAGAAGCTACATGAAATGTATCTCCACACTGATTCTAGCCATCCTAACAGTTATGTTAAAATGTTTGAAAGCAAGCCCTGGGTTTGTCATTCTCAGATCAAGCCTTGAAGACCTGAGCAATGGGGACTTGAAGTAGAGAAGCCTTGAAAGGGTACCTTTATTTTCAACCTAACAACCCCACAGCTCTAATAGATCACATGGACTAACATCTAGATTCCTTAAGCATCAGCTAGTGCTACCTTGTCTGAGAAGGGAACCCTGAGAACAGGAGCTTTCAGAAACTAATTATACAGACATAGGGAAGACTTCTGAAAACAAAATTCTAGAAATGGCTTTGAATCTCTGGTCAGGAATGTCAGAAGGAAGCTTTCACTTCTTGTCTCCTGAATGAGCATTTCTTCCTAGAGGCTGTATGTGAGAGTGAGAACTGAAGCTTGAGACCAGGCATTAACTTTTCCTGTGAGTAGCTTTGGAACTAGAGTCTTTATGGTGATAGTAGGTTATATCTATTAGCAAATTTCAGACCATTTCCTACGTGACCTTATGGTTGTTTCTGCATAGGTGGACTGTCAAACTAAAGAACAGAATTTATCTTCATGTAGTGACAGGCCATTGTCTCTGCCTTTAACAAGACACCACTCCTCAGGAATGAGATTCACATTAAGCAATGCTAAAGAAAAGGGAGGAATAATTATCTCTTTAGTGAGATGATGTGCTCTTCCATTTCATATTCTTTGCCCCAGTACAATTGCTTATAGAGGTTTAGCCATGAAGCTTTATAACTTGGGCATCTTTGCTGAATTAGTCAGAAAGTTGTAACTTTTCCTTCTTTCTCTGTCCTCTAAAAATATTTTCCTCTAAAGCAGTGGGTTCTCAATTGTCATAATGCTGCAACCTTTCAATACAGTGAGTTCCTTGTGTTGTAATGACTCTCAACTATAAAATTACTTTTGTTGCTATTTTATAACTGTTAATTTTGCAATTATGAATTATAGTGCCAGTAACTTACATACAGGATATATTATAAAATACCTATGAAAGAGTCATACATCCCTAAAGGGGTTGTGACCCACAGGTTGAGAACTTGTGCTCTAAATCTATCCATTTCCCTACATAGCTTTGTATCTGCGGTGAGGCTGACCTCTATTCCAGGTTTACTCAAGTAATATGACTTTTCTTCTCTGTCTTCCTGCTCCTGAATGTTGTCATGATGTAAGCCTTACCCTCATTCCAGAGCATATTTTGTTTAAACTCGACTACAATTATCCTTGAGATTCACAATAAACAAGCAAAAATCCAACCAAACAAAAATGAAGGCCAAAAATAAAGCCTGAAGTATGCAGCCTTCTATTAGGTATATAACTAGTCTGATTTTAAAAAAAAATAAACTGCTAAAAATGGCATTTTAAATTTTAAATCTGAGCCTGTTCCAGTTGAATCTAATTAATCTTTTCCATTTCTATGAAAAGTATACCTTTCCAGGTGGTATCAAGCACACATACAAACTTACTTTCAGGACAGGGTATGATTATTTGAATAGACAGATGCTAGAGTGAGGCAGGGACCCACTGATTCTGTGGAGATTTGTTTCCTGTTACATCCGTTGTGTTTTTGTTTTCAGAAAAGTTCCTTCAAGAAAAACCTGCATTAGCTCTATCCAGAAAACATGCTGTTCCTTCCTAAGTCCATTTCATTCAAGCCCTTACAACTGCTGGTAAAGTGGTGTCATCCATGACAAATGACAAGGAAAGGTTTGTTCTCTTAAATGCTCTAATGATGCTCAGTCTAGCAGAGACAGACATCTAACATGTGAGCCAAAGACTCATTTCAGATAATGATCTTCGTCAATCAAGTCTTGCAGACTTGTTCCAGTGTATAAGGTGGAAATTAAATTGGAATTTGGATTGAGTGAACAAGGTGATGAGTCAAGACTTTGGTGATAAAGAGGGTCCTTCATGTGAAGGGGAGAGGAGAGGTTTGCAGGAATAAAACCAGTATGAGGAGAAAGTGAAGAGAGTTCAGAACCAGGAAAGAATGCTATGGTGGGAGTATATCAGGGAAGGTTACATAAAGGACTTAGATAGGTGCAAGGCAGATCACAGAGCCTTGGAGACACTGGTGAGCAATGTGCATTATGGCCTAGATATCATAGGAAAGGAGTCAGGTTTTAAGGGTAGAAGGGTCACAGAATCTGGTTTTCAACTTTACTACCTGACAGCATAATCTCCGTTGTCAAAACAGTGCTGTATTATAACATTGAAGTATTGATATGTTTTATCCATTTTCTATTTGAAGAGAAATTAAATTGGACATAGATTCCCCATATCCAGAGGCATCAGTCATTCTCCCAGTAGAGCTGTTTCTTCATGGAGACAAAACCTCAGAAAGTTGAAAATATACCGATGAATATATGAGACAATGTGAGGATATATCAGCCATGATGCGAACAGTAAAAATAGATTAGTGCTGGTATCTAATAATGAACTAACTCTCTTCTGAAAGAAGACCTGTTAAAGCCTTTCCATATATGATAATTCTGCAAGGATGGAGTCTCGTGACTCCCCTGTACTCTCAGCCACATACTACATATATATATATATATATATATATATATATATTCCTATGGTGTGTTGCTCCCTGGAAGAAGAAACTGCCATTGTTAGAGACATTTTAATCAACTTTATAAGAAATGATAGCCACTCTACCATGGAAAGAGAAGTACTTTTTTTTAATTTAAAAATGGTAGGCAAGAATATTCCCTACATTTCTTACTTTACATTTTATTTCAGATAATTTAAAAAAAAGATAAATTCTCCATGAAGTTAGAAAAAAGCTAAAAGTGGAAAGCAATGTTGGCTAATGCAATAAAATACAATCTATGACTGATTATTGAATACACACTACTGAATTAGGCACTACTGGAGATTAGGAACATGAGCAACTTCACTGAGGGAGAAAATTGAATTTCCCAGGCATAGGCTTCCTCCGGTGTCATGACTCAACTTGACTATAATAATAATAATATAATAGCTATCATTTATTAAGCACAGGCCATGTGTCCAGGACTTTGAAGTGATTTACATATATTATCACATTTGTTCTTGGTACAGCCCTTCAAAGAAGGGTTAGTAACATCTTTGTAGATGAGGAAAGTAGAGTTTCCTTCATGTCAGGCCACTCGGCTACATACTCAGTTCTGGTAAGTATCAGATTTTAATCCAAACAAAGTATATGATTCAAGCATGTATGTACTTGATGATTCTTGTGCAATACTTCCCCTTTGAAGGAGTTTTTGACTATTTCTAATAAAGCTTTCCCCTTGTCTATAGACATTTCAGCTCCTGCATATTTCTGAATTTCCCTGTTTTTGAGTTTTTGAAAAGCAAATGTGATTATAACAAGTGGAACGTCATTTCTTTTAAGACATAACTTCTAGGCTTCAAACACCAGCTATTCAGATCATATGTTCTGTACCTTTGGGAAAAATTAATCAACATTTCTAGGTCTCAGTGTTCTACTTCTGTTTAAAAAATAAACACTATATATAAATTTTATTACTTATATTGCCATAAATATATTTTACAAAATTTATAATTTATAACAATTAAAATAAACATTATATAATTGTATTAATAATACATTTTGGTACTATTTGTAAAATAAAAATTATGAGTTTTCTTATGGTATTTTCTTGTTTACCGTATGTCTCCAATATATTTAACTACTGATATAATTTAATGATGCAAATATATTGGTTATTTGGTTATTGCATATCAAATTACACTGTTAGCACATTTATTTCATATACTAACCGTGCAATTTGAGAATTCAAATATTAAAAGAAAATCTTGGTGCTTCAATAACTTTCTAATGAATGAGGATGAGTGCTCTAAGTGAAACTGGAAAGTTTGTTTGCTTTTCTAATTATTAAATTCTTCCTAATTTTTCCATCTTATTATTTAACACCCCCCAGGTGAATTTCCAAAAAATTAAATGATATAGTTTCAATATTTAAGACAAGTATCTCCTCCCCATTTTCTTAAATGTTTTCTTTCTATGATTGAATTTGTGTTTCTCATGAAGCTTTTCTACTATTGATATGCATATTTAATTTGCAAATGTAGACAACAATTAAGAACTACTCAGGAAAACCAGCAGGTGGTCTTTTTGTAATCAAGTTATCTGATTTGTTTAAGTGTGAACATGAGGATGCTCAGCTATTGGAAGCAATAATCTTTGCTTCCTGCTGGTCAGTTTTCTGTTGTGAAATGTTTCATCAAACACACTGATAAAATAGTGTGGCCCCAGAGACCTACCTACTTTTGGAGATAGAAGATTTGAAACCTGTTGCATGCAACATAACAAATTCTGCAAAATGTAAACATCAAAGAGAAACTTTCCAAGTGCATGAGGAGCCATCTTCATGAAGAGAGATCAATTTAGACTTTCTAGGATTCCATATAACAACCAGAGCAAAGGCCTAGAGGTTGCAGAGGGGTGTGTTAAATACACACTGTATTCTGCTTTTCCCTTTTCCCCCACAATATTCAAGTTCTATAACATGTGACTTATCTTGCTTTTTATTTCCAATTTTTAAAAAGTTTCTTGTTTTACATTGTCTATGTATTGTGTTTTAAAGACCTCAAGTTACATTTTTCTTATTAATTAGTACCCTCAACTAATAGTCTACTTTTAATATTCTGCTTCAAAAATCAATGTACAATAAACAAACTTACATGTGGATAATTCAGGCATGTGTGAATAGAAATGGCAATTGTGTTTGTAATTAAATGATGGATTTTGACATGAAACCTTCTGTCAATGCTATACCAAGTAATAGTCTTACCAGCAAAATATCTGAGTCCTTACTACTTTCTTTTCCATTGTTATCATCTTCCTGGATCTTTATAAAAATAGAAGAAGAAAATATTATCTTAATGTATGCTGAATTTATATTTCTGTGGTAAGTGAAACATGCTATGCCTTTTCTTCAAGAATACATTGTGGAAAGCAGAATTACAAGATGTTTTCTTCTATGCTTCTTCCTGCTATAAAAAGAAAATATAGTCAAACACTGATTTTGGTACCATTGAAGAGAACCTTGTGAATATAATGAAAGTTACTAATCAGACCTTAAAATAGGGAGCTTATCCTGGAATATCTGAGTGATCCAAGCCAGTGACAATGTCTTTAAAGAGAAGAGAGTCAGAGGGTCAGAGATGCAGCAATAGTGGAAGCGGGGGCTGGTAAGGCAAAGGTACCAGGCAGGGAGATAAGAAGTGTGACAAGTACCCCTCCAGCCATTATTGGATTGCAGGGAAAGGCCATGAGTCAAAGAGTACAGAAGCCCCAAGAAACAGAGTCCTTGGCTCATGTCAAACAGTGAAACGTGACATTAATCCTACCATCCTTGCAACTGAATTCTGACAACCTAATGAATTTAATATGCTGCAGAATTGTTTGTATTTAAAAAGTAGATGTTGGAAGTTTTAATACAATTAAATTTTGTATCAATAAAACTATTAAAAACAATGAAATGGAATTTTAACAGTGTATAATTTCATGTTTTACAACATTTAGGAAAGAAGAGCAATGAATTTTTATATTCTTTATATTTAGGGGTATTAATAGCTAATCAAGTGAAGTTCTAAATAGATCTGGTTAGATATCTGCAACTGCCATTCTCAGTGCTCCCTCAATGATGTATTCACAATTGAGCCACTTTCAAGCAAAGAGTGCCAGTACTTCATTTTAAGAACTACAGGATGTAAGCTGAAAATCCAAATGAATCACAGAAGAACAAATAAAAGAAAGGAAAGATAATATTGATGAAGTGGGCTCTCTCTCTCTCTCTATATATATATATATATAGATATATAGATATGTGTGTGTGTGTGTGTGTGTGTGTGTGTATGTGTAATATACTCTAAAGATATTTCAAGGCTACCAGAAGGTTGGAGGAGAAAAAATTATGGAAGTCATATTAATTTCCTGACATTTTCAAAGTAATTACTAAGGAGTAACATAATGGAAGTTAAAGTTCACAAGACGTGAGAGTTGAATATACTTAGAAAAAATATTAAGGGTAAATTATATTAGTAATTAAGACTGGAAAATGAGAAAGCATACAAAGGAGAAAATAAGGGGAAAAAAGGTATTGCCTTATGCCAATGTTACACACAGTAAGATCTAAATTTCTAAGTAAAGCAGTGATGATGTTATTATATGAGCTAATAGAAAGGTAACAGCTTCAGCAAAATATATCTTATAAATGTCCAAGAAAGCATCAAAACTTTGGCAATGTCAAATCATAATCCAAGGAATTTAACATGTGAGACAATATAATACAGCTAAAATCATGCTCATCAGTCATATCAATGCTGTGAATTTATTGTGTGTGTTAAATTGCATCTCCAGTTTTCCCAATAAAGCAATATGCAGCTCAAGGCTTTCTCCAGAGTTGCACTTAAAGGCATTAAGGACCAGAAAAGGATGCCAAGCAAATTCAAAGAAAACATGAGTCACTGTGTTAATGACAGATAAAATTCCACCCCAAATAACTGCTTTCTTTGGATCTTGGTACCAATTCTAAATGTGGAATGGAATCTTTTCTAATCTTGAACTTTTAACTGCTATTTGGGAAAGATATCAAATCTATGTAATGAAAGATCCATCAAACAAAATCCCATGCAGTCTTCGGTCAGGCACAGACTTGTGATCTTCAGTTGTGAAAAGGAAAAAATTATAAAAATATCACAAATGCAATTCATTCTCCATAATACTGTTCATCATCTTGCAGACTCCTTCTTGCAAATATTTTTTCATTTATTTTTTGAGTATTTGTATATGAGTTCTGTATTTACATCATCCACTTCTCTTTCTTCCAAGTTCTTTTTTGCCCCCTCTCAAATTCATGATCTCTTTATTTTTTATATACTTGTTATATATATTTATGTTATATATATAAAGGATATATCCTTTATATCCTTTATCCTTTATACTTGTTACACATATGTATGCATTTGTTTACAAATATAACCTACTGATCATTTAGGGTTGCTCAGGTATGTTTTGCTCTGACCTCTTGGGATTAGTTAAACTATTAGGGCTGCCTCCCTGAAAAAGTCTGATACTCCCTTTGTCAGCAACAACGAAATGCCTGTTGTTCTTCTAGAAATGAAGCATTGTGAAATTTACCTGATTTACCTTGGCATGTTTTAGATCTAACTTAGATAATCATATTTTCAAATTTGCTAGGTACAATTTTCCTGTTGTATAAATAAAAATGTTTTGCAGCAGACATTTTTCTCACTGATCCTCTGGCTCTTATAATCATTTAGTCACTTCTTCCATACTGTTGTCTGAGCTTTAGGTATAGGGGTTGGGTTACAGATGTATCAGTTTGTACCAGATACTCCATGACACTGGTTGTTCTCCATATGTTGACTAGTTGCTTTCTGTAAAGGTCTTCATCTCCTGCAAAAAGAGGCTTCTTGGGTGATGGGTGGGAGCTACAATAACATGTGCTCAAAGGATAAGAATCAAGAATATAGTTAGGAATCAGACTTGTTTTGTAAAATGGCAACAGTAGGTTCTTTTCTACATTGCATGGTCATACAAGCCATCAGTAGAGGCTGGGTTTAGGTATCCCTTCTGTTGAACAGACGTTGAGTTCAATCACATAGCTATTGGTTATGCCAGGATATAAAGGCCATTATTATACCTATCTGGATTTCTAGTCATCCTGGTGGTTGTTGTTTTTCAAGGTTGTTATAGATGGGTTGGGATATTGATTTGCTTTTTTCTCTTTTCAGTTTTCAAGTTCCTTCCAGCACTGTTACAGCCAGTTTTCAGGAACAGAGCTTCTATATGAGGCCAGTGTGTTGTCTCCAAGTCTTTTTTCTGACGTGTATGGTGTCCTCATCAATAAGGTCATTTGTTCAATTTCTGGAAGGTTACCAAGGTCAATAGCAAGAGCCCTTGTTCAGGGTGTCTTTTATATTTCCCTGACCAACAACTTGAAAGCGTGTTTCCCATTCCTGGCCCAGGAGTTTGTGTTGGATAGTTTACTGCTCTTAGGGGAACATTGCCATGTTAAATGGTACCTCATGAAAATAGGTTTTTGGGTTTCTTTTAAAAGATGGTTAAATACAGGTTACTTTTATTTAATTCTAATGAACTATATTGTTATTTTGTAGTCACATTTTGCGTGTGTATTTTGAAGTTTGTGAGCATTTGCAAAACATTATTTTGTAGGGTTCATTAGGAAGAAAAAAAACTTCAGAAGTTTTATGCCTAAATTATCATTAGACTCAGAATTTGGGCTAAACATATGATTACTAGATACTTTTTGGAATTTTATAGTGATAATAGCTGAGACATTTTTTATTATTAAAAGGAAAGAAAATGTATCTTCCATTTTGTGCCAGAAGACAAACTACTTTCCACAACAGGTGTCACCCAGGCTCTTTTTGTTCATTGAAAGCAAGTGAAATGATGCTGCTGTGTGCAAATGATGTGTAGACCCACTTTTGACTGCTAATGGGCATTGGCTCACTTCACCATCCTCTCTCTCCTTCCCCTCCTTGCTTTCTCCTCTTCCTCCTTCTTCAAGTAGTGGCAACTGTGATGTGTCCTCTCCTTACAGTAGTTACAACAAAGAAATTATTGGAGGAAGAGCCTATCTCCATAAAGCATTATTTCTGCTCTGTTATCAGACTCAAAGGCAAAGACCTGTGTCTGCTCTGGCAGAATCTACAGCGCTGATATTGTTTGTCTGATACAATGCCCAGCAGGGGTTCAGTTAGATTTATTTAAAATAGCAGAACAAAGTTTTTTTCTACAGTGGCCACACAAACCGTTCTCAATTTGCTTGATAGTTAATTACACATGAATGTATTGAAGAATGCATATTGTGAGATTAGTGTTTTGATGATTATTCTCCTTTTGACATTAGGCTTTCTAGGTTAGTAAAAAGTTTGATTAACCTATGCTTGCAGATATATGAGAATTGTGTATTTACTATAACATTCAATAAGGTTTATTTCAACATGCAGACTTCCCCAATGGCTTTCAAATGAATTAATTTCTCTCTCTCTCTCCTTTTCTCCCTCCCCACAAAACTAATTAGCAATTATTTAAGTGGATGCCAATTATACATAATGTGACAGTTAATTGGTATATTTTAATGCCTCAACTACTCAGATGATCTACTATTGGTAATCATCATTTGGTAAAAGAAATGAAGCTACTTCTGACAGGTATAATAACATATTGCGGAATATTATTTTTTCTTGGGTATCAGTGGATTTCATTAAAAACTACAATAGTAAATAACTCAGGATGAATATTCATAGAAAATGTTAAAAAAATTTTAAGCAAGGAAGCTGCTTTCTTGCATGCTTTGTGAGCAAAGTCTTTGTGCAACCACAAAAATGAGGACTGATTTACTGGGCATCTAAATTCTGGAACTACCCATTACTTCAGATATTTGAGTATCTCACAGAATTACCATATGTCTAGCAAACTTAGGAAAGGTATCTTTTTACATGCTTCCAAACTTGAAAAATACAATGAAAAGTCTACCATTTTCAATATTAGAACAAGAATAGCTATTTATCTCATTTTTTCATGGAATCAGGAAAAACTCAGCAGGAAAACATGTTATATATCTTGGACCTTATTTTACAGCATTGAAACCTAAAGTACTTGGTGCTGTTCAGAACAGGAGCATTCAGTTGTGCAGAGTGATCTCTGTTGTTTCCATGATATTATTATTTTAAGAGGAATAGAATCGGTCATCTGAGGCCTCATGGTAAGTTTAAAACTCAGTTAAAGGGACTCTGATAATCCGAGAGGGTGATTCAAACACAGTCTGGAAATCCCAGTAGCTTTGTGTATCTAGAAGCTGTTTTAGTAGACCTAGTATCAAGTACCATTGATTAATTAAAACCTGGGATAATGCAAAGAGTTGGGGATATCTTGTCTTTTCCCCCCTTATTTCTACTGCACTTGAATATTAAGGTTGCTTTCTTTTCTTGCTTTCATGATTCCTTTGTTATGAGAAAATGCACCACCAACAGAGTACTAGATCATGAAGATAAATAGTTATATTATAACCTCTGTTCCATTAGGAATACAGTGGGGTATTACCCCTTCTTCCTCTTCTGTCTGTCTGTCTGACTGTCTGTCTATGTCTCTTATTTTTGTTCTTCTTCCTTCTCTTCTTCTCCATCACCTTCCTCCTTCTGTCATTTTTTTCTTCCAGTAGTGAAAACTTTGCTGTTCTATAACCATCAGTAATGAAGACAGAAAGAATAAATACAAGCTACCATTTTGCCACAACAAAGACATTATCTGCATTGTGTACTCAGACCTATGTTATTGAAATAGCCAATAGGTTTCCTAGTGGCTCAATAGCTTTGCACCCCTTAAAGTACTCAATAAATAATTGTGGCTCCACCCATTGTAAAGCAATCCTAGCATGCCACAGCCTATGTTATTTAAATGTACAATATTATTTGTAGTGGCTCAAAGCCTTTTAACTCACTAAAGCATCCAATGAAAATGCTTGGCTCTGTCCTGGTTTTACTCACTGCAAAAACAGGGCACTGATACTGTCACTCCAGCTAGCTCTTGATCCCATTTTCTTCTCAAGTAATTACACACTTTTCCTCCTCATTGGCAGAAAATAAGTCCCAGGAGATCGAGGTGTATATTGTAGTTAAAAACTAGTATGAGAAACAATTTTCTGATAGCAATAGTTTGCTTCAAATCTTGACTATGAAACTTATTGTTCCAAGCAGAGCTGTGCACTTTTCTCTGAAATGGGTATTGTTTCTAAAGACGTAGAATAGGCTGTTTGAATTAGTCTCAATCCACAGAAAGTTGAGATCAGTTTATACAAGTAAAAAATGCTGAGTGAGCCAAATCAGTTAAAAGTAAGGCAGTTGCATAATGAGAAAAAATGTTTTGTTTTAGAGGGAAATGAGAATATATTGCACTGTGTACCAATGAAACTTTGACATTGTTTATTGTTTGTTATTGTGGTTAAGACTGTTTGTGTTACTGATATTTTTGTGTATATATAAAAAATGTAGGTGTATGTCTAAAATTCTTATACATAGACACATAATTATATGCATTAATAAGCTCCATGTATACACAAGTATACATAGATTATCCGTGGATTAGTTAATTGATTCTTCTTATGTCTTACGCTTCTATTGTAGGATTTGTGTATTTCACAGATAAATGGCTAGTCTTTTGTTATTGTTATGACTCAGAAGTATT
Source organism: Sigmodon hispidus (assembly GCA_004025045.1). Lineage (NCBI taxonomy): Eukaryota > Metazoa > Chordata > Mammalia > Rodentia > Cricetidae > Sigmodon > Sigmodon hispidus. Next base: position 46,666 of record PVIH01005818.1, read on the forward strand.
ATGTGTGAACATCATCTGGTTTGTCATTTTATCATTTGTGTGATCTGTTTCAAATACCTCTCAAGTAAACACTCAAATATACACTAAGTAGTACATAAATATATACATATATGGGCCCTCTATTGTGTATCATTTTTAATGTGTGTGATAACCAAAGAAGCCAAATTATAGGACAATTACAACATAGGACATGTTTGTTTTTCTCTTTTCATATGGGAATAATTGCAAATCATATCTTGGCTAAATCATTCTCCCAGTTCTCCCCGTGAACATTCTGTTTACCTGGAGCTAAACAGATTGCTAGACTCTCCCAGACACATCTACATGCTCTAGTTAATTTGCTTCAGTCTTTCATTTACTAACATGACAAGCCGTCCCAAGATATTTTTAGGATCACTACTTCCAAGAAACAAAACTCTATTTCAGGTTTTGTCTCAGTTCTCCCAGGAATTTTAATAAGCACATTTCTCCCCAAAGTAAAGGGAAGAAAAATGCTTCCTTCCATTTCTTGGAAGACATACAACAACCTTCTACTCTCTTCTTAGAAGATTCTTGTTTGCTTATTGTACAGCATTTAAGGTCACATGATTCACTCTAATGTTCTCTAATTTCTGCTTTTTAACCAAACCTGGCAATAATGCCCTAAGTCCTGATGAAGAGCCGTGAACAATATTTTGAAGTTGAAATGTATCACTTGTGTGCAGTGTCTGCCACACCTCTCTGAGGAGCACAAAAACCATCTATCTCTCTTTCTTTTTAAATTTGCTTCAACCATAAAATCTAAAAGAGAAAGAGAGACCAAAGTTTTGAAGAATCCTGTAAAGGTTCTCTCTGATGCTATTTCAATCTTAATCTTTACAGATGGTATTTACCTAATCTGAACACCACTTTTCATTCCCTGTCCCACCTCCACTTACATGCTCACGAGCTCTGTTGCAATTTGCACTAAACCCAGTCATATTGCTGAATCAGAGCACCCTTCGACCCATGAGGATATGCTCATCTGCAGTGACATTGGGAGAGATGTGACTGCTGAGGAAGAGCAGCTGACAAGGGTGCCATGAATTATTTTAGCTTTAAATCTAGTCTTTCGAGAATTTAGAAAAGGAAAGAAAAACTGCAACATCAACTATTATTCCTCATTAATGAATTCCATAAGAAAATAAATATAAAACCCTTGGAACTCTTTGGGATTCGATTTTGCATCACACTTGGTTAGTGTGGAAAATTTGGGGAAAGAATAGAGCAAAGAAAAGAGAGAGAATTATATGGTTATATTATTTTTTTTACTTTACCTTCTAATTATTGAAAGTTAAAATCAGAATTTATGAATAATTCAACTCTATATTGCAACTTCATAATTCAGACCTCAAATGTCTAAAGACTTAACTTTAGTTGAAGAGAATGTAGATCTAATAATATATATCATTATTTATTTTTAGATATAGTGATACACATATTTCTACTAGACGCATTCTCATGTTCAAAATCAACAAACTGTATTTACTTTCTGCATAACATGGGTACAATACATATTCTGAAGTGGATTTTTATTATGAGTGCCAAGAGGCAAATCAGTCGTGGAGGACAACATCTATATTTACAACTTCCCATACAACAACCACTATGTTTACCAGTGCTCACAAACACATAGACTTAATAGTTAGAAAAAACAACCAAAAAAATTCAGTGAAAGAAATCGATATGGTACTTGCTATTTATAACTATTTTACTGAAGTGGAAACTAGAATGATTTGCCCAAGGCTATGTGGGTAGGAAATAGTGGAGAGGATGGAAAGCATATCTTTTGAATAGAAATTCTACGCTTTTCTCATGATAACACACACTAGGTCTAATAATAAAGTAGGCCCCCAGGTGCTCAACCAGGCACTGCGGTAAATGTTTTCCCTGTTTAAAGGTGCGGTAACAAGCCATTGGGGGAAGTGCATGTGCACAGTACTTAAAGAACCTTTCCTTATCTGCCTCTTAACTCAAATGACTCTGATGGTGAATGCTACAGGTTCTGAAAGATATATTTGGAAAAGAATAAGAAACAGCCCAGGGGTAGAGCAAAGAGTACATACAGCATAAGAGCAGGCAGAGTGGAAGAAGAAAACCTGCTTGAATAAAATCAAGAATTCAGGTAAGAAAAATTAATATTCAGATAGCAGAGGCTGAAATGTAGATTGAAATAATGAGACTAAAAATATAAATTTAGGCCACATTGCTCCATGTGTTGAATGTGGGCTTGAGATCAATCCAGGGTCAGCCACTAGAATATTCTGCTGTGGTGAGATTTTCTCACTTAAGCATGGCAGCCCTTAGCTACATATGACTACTGAACACTGAAAATGTGCCCAGTACCATGGAGCAGCTTACTGATAAGTTTTGCTTAATCTTGATTAACTTTATTAATGGCAAAGAGACAATGGCTTCTGTTTCATGTAGCAAAACATCTAGATGATTCTCAGAATGGAGTTGCTGAGTACCCCATATTTGAGAGGGGTCAAGTAAAAGCTGTTTCAGCAAATTGGCTGGTTGTGTAGATTTTTTTTTCCTCTGTCCTAAGACATAAAGGGAACAGTTTGAGTGAGATGTAGTACTAGCTCAAGTTCGGTTAAGATCCAATAACAAGTCAAGTTTGTTTAAGATGCTCAGACAGAAGTGACAATGACAGGAAATATAAAAGAAGCTATGAAAAGGCAAGGGTTGGATTTATCCCACCCAAGAACTTGTCAGATGTGCAGTTACCCCACCCCCATGCCAAGCTGGAGGGAAAATAATAAAGCAAGCAAAGAAACAAAAGACTGATAAGGACTGGTTTTGACAAAGACCATTTGATCCTTTAAAAGATTTGTATTCCATTTTTGAGGTGTATTTCTTTAAGCATCCATACAAACCCCATGCTAACTTTGGGATGCTTTACAAATGCAGGAGATATTGAATAAATGTATCCTTTCTAGAGCTAGGCATCACCATGTAGTCTCAGCACTCAGCAAGCCAAGGCAGGGAAGCTACAGCAACTTCAAGGCCACATTGGTTACATAGTGAATCCCAAGCCAGCCTGGGCTACAGAGTGTAACTCTATTCTCTATGCAAAGGTGTCTGATTGGAGCTGTCTAGGGAACAGATGATAGCAAGGGTCTGTCCAGAGGAGAGCCAGCCTTCTGCCACATCTTTACTCCATGTAGAGGAGTTCTTTAATGCTGCCATTGCTGTCTGCATGCTAACAAAGCATAATAAATAAAGGAAAAAGATAAAGGGGTAGAGAAAGAGAACAAGAGAAAATTGGAGAAGAGTGGGGCTTTGGAAGGAAGGAGGCTCATACAATATCATCAGTACCAAAGACTGTAGCCTCTTTATCTTCATCGCCCTTTTGGGGGAGAGTGAGGAATGAACCAATGAACTGATTGGGGTTGGTGACAGAATAACTGTTGAAGAGTTCTTTACAGGAACTCAAACACAGCAGCATAATAGAAGCCCACTTCAGCTTGAGTGATAGCTCATAAAACCTGCACATCCTCTAGCTCACCAAAGGACATGCAGGCTGCAGAACAGATTGGAGGATGTCTCCCTTAGGAAGCTTAGGTGGTCTGAACATCTCTGTATGTAAACAGCGTTCACTCTGTATCCTTAAGCAGCCTTAAGGAGGGTGGGCACTTGTAAGTCTGGTATATTTCAGGTATTTCCTAAGACTTCTGAGGTTCATCTTCATGAATCTTTTTTTAATTTATTTTATCAATTATACAATAGATTCCAGATTACCCTCATCAAGTCTGAACAATAAGAACTCTGAAGATATCACTATCTCTGATGTCAGGCTGTGCTATGGATCAATAATAATAATAATAGTAATAATAATAAACTAGTACTGCCGTAAACAGACAAGTTGGCCCATGGAATCACAGTGAAAATCCAGATAGAAATCCACACACTTATGAACACCTGATTTTTGAATCTAGAGAGAGAAAATAGAAAAAAATAGAAATGTCTTCAACAAATGGTACTGGTCTAAATGAATGTGTGCATGTAGAAGAATGCTAATAGATTCATATTTATCATCCCACACAAAAATCAACTTCAAGTGGATAAAAGACCTCAACAGAAAACCAGATACACCAAACCTGACAGAGAGAAAATACCAGGAAAGTTTTATATGAAAAGAAAATAAAAGCTCATCTTATAGATTTAACAGAAGGGTGTAGATGTTTGCATAAATTTTATTACCCAGAAACTTTTCATTTTCCTCCATAAAATGAAATTTATTCATGGTTACAATTAGGTTTTGTTGGATGCAACATTCTGAGTCCTGGCTAGAACAGATAGAAATCTTTCTTTCTTTTTTTTCTCTCTTTCTTTGAGGTATTTGTCAGTTTAGATTCTTTGTTAGTTCACAAACCTGAAAACTTGTGTTTCATTAAACATACATTTCTTCAAGTGTTTTTAATAGTTTCTGGGGCCTGAAATGTAACTTATTAAGCTCCCAAACATTTATGTAGCCAAACCCCTCAGTTTTGCTGCCCTCAGAGTACATTGATTCTCTTGTAGATCAGCTCTACTCCATGACGGCTCATCCCTTGACAAATAGCAAATGATCTCCAATATTCTGATGTACACATTGCAACATAGCCATCACCTTCACAACATTATGTGATGGTGTCTGAGTTCATGGGAGTCTGAGCAGGAACACAGAACTTGTTGCAGACTGCCTTGACTGCTACTGTTCTCCATGATAGCATCAATCTAGAAACTTTCATAGCTTCAAAACTAGGACTATGTGGATGCTGCTGCCAAGCTTTGCTGTTATCTTGTGATGAATGTGTTGCTTTCTGAGCATTGACCTTAAGGAAATACTGTGCCATTTTATGCTGTGTTTTTTTTTCCTTTTTTGTTTCTTTCATTTTTTAAAGGAGAAAATAACTATGTGATCTTAGGCTTTCTCACTTTAAATAAACTTAAATGTTCACAAGATGGGGAAAAAAAAAAAAGAAAACTTGTGTTTAGCTGGTGCATGGTAGTAAAGGGGTGCATAGTAAAAGGAACTGAAAAAGCATGTAGGGACTGTAGTTGGTATAGATCTTGTATTACATTTGTGGCGTTTAAAACATTTAACCCTGGTTCTAAGGACAATGGAATATTAGTATATCATTTCTGAAAAGAGATGCTGCCATGCTGAGGAATTTTTATTTGTAAACAAGGCAAACTTCTTTAACAATTAAATGGGAAAAATACAGTGTCTCAACAGACAACTCAAATAGAGGACATAAAGTATATTAAGGGAAGTAAAGCTATTGATGGGAATCAGCATAAAGAAACTCAGATATATAACCAGGGTGACACAGCCTGGTTGTGTGACATGGTCTCCTGTCATTTTTGTTAGAACTGACCTCAGATTTTATCACTTATATGGACTCTACTGTGTTAACACAACCTCTACTAAACTGCTTTAAAAGGTCTAGGTTTGTCTTTTATATTCTTCTTCTTTACTATTATCTACTTTGCCTTTGTCATCATTTTCTAAATTGAAGTCCTCTGGGAATGGATCTGATGGGCCTCCTATCTTAGAGACACATAGACTTTTAAATTAGGAAATTCTAAAAAAATAATCAAAGAAAGAAAAAAATAACATCTAGAGCTCCTGTTGGTCAAGAACATACAATATCTGGCCTGGGAAGTAACTTAACTTTCTAGTTGGCCAAGTCAACTGATTGCTAAGAGACCACCCCACAAGAAGGTAGGGCTACTCCAAGAAAAGCAGATTCATAAAGTGATAAGTGTAATAATGATTCCTTTAATGGGATGCTGTATTTTTTTTCCTTCCAAGAATTACATGTCTTTATCCAAGACCCTACAAGTATCATGAAGGACTTATTCTGAGTCCTGGCTAGAAAAAGCATGACCCTTCTTTTCTATTTTTCTTTTCTCTTTCTTTTAGGTGCTTGCAAGAACATAATTATGCTTCTTCTGAATTGGGGTTCATTACTCTATTTCTCTAAAGCATCCAATCTCACCCTATATGTCCCCTTACTATGTGGCTGACTGCTGCCTTATATATGATCTCTATATGAGTCAGGAGGCAAAGGTTTTGCAGAGCTTTGAAGATGTCTCTGGCATGTTCAAGGGAAGATATACAATGGATAGTTGGCAATAATCTTTTAAGTGTAGAAAAGATAAAGGGGCTGGAGAAATGGACACTGCTATTGTATGTAAGGAACTCCTTTTTGATGATGCTTACTTCCATATTTGGGAAGCTCAGATACTCTAACTCTCAGGATTGCCTAACTGTCCTCTTACTCAGTACCAAGAGTTATGGGTAATTTAATTGATTAGTAAATTGGGGAGAAATGTATTGAAATGCTTGGCCATATTTGACCCTTTCTTGCTCTCATAGGTCTTTATGTGCCCTTATGTTTGCTTCCTTAAACACTGGTCAAAAAATTTTAGCTACCTTGCTACTACAAGTAAAAAATGGAAATTCTAACTCTTGAAAAAAAAATCAGCATTAAGATCTTACATTTATCTTTATGTTGGCAGGGAATGTTGAAGAATTTATCAAGAATAAGTCAATGGTACAGTAAATACATGTTGAATGAAGGAGTCATTAGTATGGCCATAGTGTGTGGTTTGAGGTTTTAATTTGATCTCTGATTAGGGTATTTTTATATTAGTGGCTTGAAATGAATATACAAATCTTCTTGGCACAGCTATGGCTTTACCAAAATCTTAACGCTTTGGGTCAGACATATCTTAAATTTGGCTAGTGACTTGAGATCTCAATCAGCTTTGTCCAAGTGAAATGATTCCATTAAAATTCTAAATAAGCATGCTCCTCTAACAAAGACATTTCAATCACAAGTGAAGCCCAGAAAGTACTTAGGTGCTAAAGATGTATGTGTGGAACTGGATACAGGGCTGAGAAATTTCATATGGTATCAGATGAATTCAGCCAAGTGAACTTGGAAAAATGAAGGTGGTTTTAGTATTTCCAGGCAGTTTTTGTGAGGACAATGTAGAATTTGTATAGGCATCATAATGTCTTACATTCTAGAATAGAATATCCTAGTGGTGGTGGGTGGACGCTGATGACTAGCTAGATACAAGCCATATTTCCGTCTTCCAAGGTATCATTAGATCATTTTTGGAGAGAGAGAGAGAGAGAGAGAGAGAGAGAGAGAGAGAGAGAGAGAGAGAGAGAGAATCAACTTGCTCAAGGGTGTATTTGCTGTTTTGTTTGGTCTATAATTTGAGGATACAGTCCATCATGATGAAAAAAGCATGGTGGAGAAGCAGCTGAGCTGTGATTCCTCATCTAAGCAGACATCTTAATGAAATAGGAAGCAGAGTGCAGCTCAAGATCCACTAGCATTCTAATTTTCCCACAACCCATGCCATCCACACTAAGTGTATGTCTTCCTTTATCATTTAACTTTCCCTGTACACACCCTGCTATTCACAGGGGTGTGTCTCCCAGGGGATTCTGTATCCTGCCAAGCTGACACCCAAACACAGCACATTAAGTCAGAACTTTGGCAGGTAGTTATTGGGCCTCATATCATCCCAGCTTCTACCTTTGTGAGTGGCTTAAATTATTAAAGGACTTCATTACCTGAATGAAGCACCTGTCTATAGGGAACCAAGGCTCTATCCAGAGTAATAATATCCTTCCCTGAGACCTGAAAGATGCCATCCAGACAAGAGTCAGATTCTCAGAGGGTAAGTGGTGGAGATCTACAGCCGCACTCCATTTCTGAGCATAAAGTTGCTTAATAACTGGCAGTCTTTTGCATCTGCTAGCAACTGAGACAGAAGGAACACCAGGGGTAGCTGCTCCTACTGAACCTGAGACAGATACCTTGTCTAGAGGGCATAACTGCATTGTGGATAAGATCATCAGAATGCAGAAATCCATGGAGGATAAAATGTTGCTCCTTTCCTTGGAGATCCTGTACTTGCTGAAGCAGTCGCCAACATCAAAGCCTACAAGGCCCTCATGAAGTCCCTTGCATGTCAGTAAATCCTCAGATCCTAACTACTTGGGGGGGGGGCAGAACTCTGGGGATCACAGCCAGGAATCTGTCCTGAGTTTTAGCCATAACATTTCTACATCTTTCCTATACATTAGTTCCTTAGTTCAGTGAGATGGTTCTGTAGGTTAAAGATGCTTGTTGCCAGTTCTGCTGACCTACATATCATCCTATGATAAGACATAGTGGGTAGAGAGAAAAAAAAAAGACTCTTGCAAGCTGTCCTCTGTCTTTCACTCATGGCATGTGATTTAACCCTGTCTTCACAAAATCACTAAAAAAAAAAAAAAAAACAAAATTTTAAATATCATTGCTCCATTCCTACCCTAACAGCTCATGTTTATCTCATAATGAAAAATGTATTCAATCAATTTCTTAAGGTCCTCAAAGTCTTAGTAGATGAAACACAATTGAAAGTACAACTTTTGTTCTGAGGTTATAAGCAGTCTCTTAACTGGAAGCCCGACCAAAATAAAATAAAAAAATGTTATACACTCTCAATGTACAGTATCTCAGAATAAACATCCCCATTCCAAAAAGGAAGAAGGAATGAAGACATAGCAAGGAAGAATAAAACCTAACAGTACAAACATCAACTTCTGCAGCTTCATGTCAGGTATCTGGGGCTCTGGGTGGCATTGCCTGGTGCTAATAGCACTGAGTGGCCGCACTCCATCCCTTCTGTTACTTATAGTTCACACAGCCTCTTCCTTGAGATGCTGTCCTGGCATCTCCAATGTTCAAGGGTCCTTATTACAGTTTAGGTTTCACCTTCATAGCTTTATGCAATTTCCCCTCAGAGCCATCTTTCAAAAAAATTCAACCCTTTCACAAATTGTCTGGCTTTCTGAAAACTTGGTGCAAGCCTCTGTGACCTTGTGTGACCATTACATAGTGCATGTCCTCATAATCAGCATCATATATACAATGCTTCTAAGTTCTGTTGCCAGTGGAATTTTAGATGGTCTCCTTTTCACTACAGCTATAATAGAAACTTCCCTAAGTGGTAGTTTGTGATCAGGACACCTCTTTTGCAGTGTTTTCAGTCCAGGCTCTCTTTATCCGTATCCACAACTTGATCATATCTCTTGCATGAATGAGTGTTAGATAATGAGTGAAAATGAAAGTTCCATTTTAGGTTTGAGGCACATACATCTTCCTGATGTTGTTCTTTCTGCTTCATTCACGTCTATTGGGCAGGCCAGAATGCCTTGTAACCCATCGCTGGAAGATGTCATTAATAAAATTGAAGTTAAAATCTTAAATCAAGCATTATGTACATAAGTCTAGCATCCCATTTCAAATAATCAGTGTTAAACAGAAGTTAAATTCTGTCTCATGGCCTCTTTCAGTTAAAATGAAGTTCAGAGGTTTTGAAAAATATGTAGACTAGACTTGTATCCTGATGAGATTACAAACAAGCCAGGATCTAGAAAGACAGCTCAACAGTTAAGAGTACTGGCTACTAGTACTTCCAGGGCACATGGCTTCCCATAACCACATGGGAGCTCAAAATTGTATCTCCAATTCCAGGACATCCAATGTACTCTTCTAGCCTTCAGGGTGTCAGGAAGACACACAGTCTGCATATATTCATGCAAAACATCCACAGGCATCAAATATAATTTAAAAAATATTAAAAACAAGCTAAATGTATTCACCTCCCTTCTCCTTCACTGAAATGCTAAGAGGATTCTGTTGTGTTCTTAAAATATTGCTGAGTACCATTAATTCATAATTTTTCCCATGAGAAAAATCTGTTCTAGGAATTAGAGTTATAGTATTTGAAATAAATTACTGTGATGACAAGGCTGCAACAATAATAGATATTTGTATGCTATTACAATGAAGCAAAAATAATGAAATCATAGTGAGGCATTACTTTGCAAAGGAAATAAAGAAAATTAAAATGACTATCACATTATGATGTCAAAGAGTCACTGTCATGGGAACATAAAGTAGCCCATGTATTGTGAAAACATACTTGATAGTTTTTTAGGAAATTAAATGTTCTTCCATTTTATGACCCAGAGTTACAATCCCAAGCACTTATCCAAGAAAAATGGAAACATATTCAAAGAAATAATTGAATATGCATGTGCATATATTCAAAATGCAGAAAGGACACTGGGGTTCATAAACAGAAAAACAGAAAATTCAAACTATAATCTGAGTAAATCATCACTCAGTAATACAAAGGCATAAAATACTGATATGTGCAACAACATGGATCAATATCTATCTATCCTGATGAGTACATGAACAGAACCACTGAAGTTTCAAATGCTGTCATCATATGTTTATATATTTCTAGGTCAGATGATGTTGATGTGTGGTGGAAGGAACCAAAATGACAGCTACTTTCAGATGGGTAGAGATCCACTAGAAAGTGGCACAGTGAGATTTAAGAATGCCCCAAATATTCTAACTCTTACTACAGATTTGAACATACACATTTATTGCATTATTACTTGTAAATTATTCCTCAATAAAAATATAAAGTGTAGGTGGATTTTTTTCTGTTCTGCCAGCCAGCTCTCAAATATAATCACTCAGAGACATATTATTATTTATAAATGCTCAGGAAGTAGCTTGGACGTGTTGCTAACTAGCCCTTACAACTTAAATTAACATATATATGTATATATTTAATTTATGTGCTACCACATGGCTCAGTATGTTTTCTCAACACAGCAAGTTCACTTCTCTTCAAGTCCACTTGTGACTCAACCTTTTTTTTTTTTTTATCCCAGAGAGCTCTCTCCCTGTCTGAAAGTCCTCCCTAACCTCTTTCTGCCTAGCTATTGACCATTTAGCTCTTTATTAAACAAATGAGAGCAACCCATCTGCACAGTGTACAAAAAGATTGTTTCATAACAATAAATAATAAACAGAAATCATTTGCTTCAAACCTGAAGCACAGTGTTTTGAGGTGTAGAAGAGCTGTGTTCATTCTTATGAGCAGTAAAGCCTAAGTTTGAATTCCACCCAGGCACAGCAGAACATCTCAAGCTAAAGTCAAGGACAATTTTTATTTCTGTGAAGTTTTACTTCATGTGGAGCTCTGTTTTGGTTTTTCAAAAATATTTATTTATTTATTATATATGCAGTGTACAGAAGAAGGTACCAGGTCTCATTATAAATGGTTGTGAACCACCATGTGGTTGCTGGAAATTGAACTCAGGACATCTGGAAGAACATTCAGTGCTCCCAATCTTTGAACCATTTCTCCAGCCCTTCATGTGGAACTTTTCTTTTGATTTTTAATTCTGTCTATTAAAAAAAAATACAACTTGAAATTTTTTTCATCTAACTACTCTAGGAATTTTTCAGTGACAGTGAACTATTCTAATCATATATAGATATCAATATATTGTGATCAATTGTTTTAAGGGAGTCTTTATGTTTTTCATCATGAGTACTTTAATATTGTCCTTTAATTTTGTTGGGTGAACTTCTTTACATGACATGATAATTTGAAACAGGAAGAAGAAGTCAAAGACTAATTCTTTGGCTTGAGTAGGAGGTAGGAGGCTTGGTAGGAGGATTTTAAATCAAACTTTAAGATAGCATAGGGGTCAGTGCTATGGTGCTCAAATATGGTGAATGGACCCAGGAGCAGAAGTTTCAGTAAGAAGCACTAATATTTTCCTATTCAAAGTTGCATCCCCCTTCTTCTTAACTTTTAATAAAACAAAAGAGACTTGGTTCTCTATTTTCAGATTTTATCTTATGTCTTACAATTTGTTACAATAGTTATTAGAGGTGGAATTATTTAAAATCAGCAATAGTTAAATTTTTTATGGGCAGAGGAAAGATGGCTGTGAAGAATTTTATAAAGCATATCAAAAAAGTATATGAACAGAAAAGAAGAGTTAGTGAATTAACTAGGAGGTGAGATGTAGAGCAAAACAGAGACAGTAGAATGTAGCTGAGAGTTATAAGATCTCAGGCTCAGCAATGCACAAACGCAGAAATGATAAATGACAATAGCAATTTTGCGTTCTGATATCTATCCAATTACAAAACACATAGCAATTTCTAAAGAGCCTTGAGATGCATTGCCTTCGTTCCCTGCTGGAATGTGGTCACCATGGGGATGAGTTTAAGGTCATCAAGGGATAAGGTTGAGCTTTCATTTGCAGTGCTTGTCCCTTGTTGACATTGAATGATGCTTTTATGAAATTAAGATCTTATTTAACTCACTAGAATCCTTGTTGACAATGGATGAAGCTTTTATGAAATTAGGATCTTATTTAACTCACTACATTCCTGAGTGGATATTTTGTCTTTTTTTTATTTTTGAGGCAAAGATTAACCCATCTAGACTCAGAAAAAGAATATATCCTGATCAGATTTTCCCTGCTCCAACTCTTCTCAGATCTTTCTCATCTTCTGGTTCAGAAAGGCACACACATTGACCACACTTCCTTTATATCTTTGTTTAAATGTTCCTTCCATGACCATGCCCACCCAGGCTACTTCATGAAATTCTTTTCTGGTCACACATCCTCTTCCTCTTCAAAGCATGGGTTGCTTTCTAATATTATTGCACTGACATTTTGTATTTATGTTCTCTAAATCAAGGTAAAATTCCACATGAGTTACAAGTTCTTTGGCTACAGAAGTGCTCTATGCTTGGACAGAGTTAAAGCTCAGTTAGCATGCAAACCCAGGCTATATTGTTTACTAGAATGGATGTGCATCTTCTGAGTCTCTGAATGCTACGACTCATTTGAAAGATGGTTTTCAATTGTGGTCATCTAGAATGTGAACTGAAGTAGAACTCTTTTTCAGCACTGGTCCAGACATGTGATCAAAGGGCCTTGTCATTGAATACATACTTAGAAAATATGTAACTCTTGTTTTAAATTCTTCAGCATTATAAAAGACCAAAATTTAACCAATGAGTAAAGCAATCCTGGTGCTTCTGGGCACACTTAGTGTACACAGAAGACCACTCTGAAACATAAAACATGTTAACATATGTAAAGTGGAGAGTGACTGAGTTTCAAAACACTATTCATACATGTGTGACTTTAAATAGGAAGCTATGATAGATACATTATGAATTTTCATGAAGAGGGAAGCCAGCTTCGGGACCCTACACAAAGGATACGAAAGTTCTTGCTTCCCTATCCAGAATCTATGAAACCCAAGTTTCCTTCATCTAGAAGTTACTGAGAAATAGCAACTATTTCCAAACTATAAGACCAGCAAAATTTCACCATCAGGTTTAAATTTGTAATTCACGGTTCATAAAAAAGTACTGTAGTTCAACGTTCTTAGTTTACAGAAGTTTAAATAACAATATTTTCTCTAAGTTACTGCTGTATAAAGATGTGTGCTCTTGACAATAATGTTCATTTGAAGGTATTTATAATTTTGTTTCTTTTAAATTAGCAATTAAAATCTGATATTTCTGTTTCTTAATGTCAAAATTACTTTAAAACGTTTGTCAAACAGTCAAAGAGAACATAATTCTACATGAAATCTTGGTAAAGCACGTTTTTCATACATAAATATTTCTTTATCTTCAAAATGCATATGAAAACAATAAATTAAATTAACTGACATTTTCATTTAGTGCTTACAAAACTTGAGTATTATATATTAATTTCTAAATGTCTTGCTATTGTTTCTTTATTTTTCCTTAGTCCTTCTGAAACCTATTTGAAGACAATGGAACACTAAAATATTTTATTTCCCTTTTGTATTGTTAATACAAAATAGGTACTCAAAATATTTGTCTGATTCAACAACTGATAGTTAAATTCAATACTATACACTCAGTGCAAATAGCTATATTTACACAGGAAAAAAATGGGCACCATCATTTTTAAGCCTGTAAACAAATAGTAATTATGTCAAAGCAAATAGCTTTTTCTATCATTTGATAATATTAAACATTTAATTTTTTCCCTTTTGTAAAATAACAGAATGAATGAATATGTCTTTCCTCATTCAAAGTCATATACACCTATACGCATGTCTGCATGTCCAGATATTTATGTTCCATTAGAAATCTTAGCTTTGTCTTTACAATATTTTAAAGGCATTATTGTCTTTATAATAAAATGATAAAAGAAAGATAAAGCATAACAATTATTTGGGTTCCAACTGATTAGGAAACTAAAGGTGCCATGTAGCTATAAACCTTTACTGCTCCATCATCTCTCTGAATTTGCAGAGCTGAGTCTTAACATGGATCTGTTATATTCAGAACAAATGTTATTATGGGTATAGGGTGACGATGTATATGCTAATCTAATGTATATTGTTTAACGTTAGATTAACTCTGCACTTATATTCACACCTGCAAATGCATAAAAAGTATGGTATACACATACATAAGACTGGATTTCTTGACCAAATATATAGAATAAGGAATTAGAACTCTTCAAAATGGATCGGACTTAGGACAGGCAATTTGTAATTTTATTTTATTTATCTTTTTAAGGATAGGTAAAAATGGGAGATCTTTTAACTTTTTAAAAAATTGAAATATAACTAAATCTTTTTATCAGTTTTTTTCTTTTTCTTTCTCCAACTTCTCCAGTGCTCTGTACTCCTAAAATGTATAGCTTCTTTAAAATGTTATTGTTGTATATATGCATAAATAAATAAATACAACCTGCTGGGTTTGTTTAGTGTTGTTTGTACGTATATAATTTCAAGGTGATTTCTCAGTATTGAATAACCAGGTAGGAAGCTTATCTCTTATAGTTTTTCAACATTCCTTAGCAGCTTGTACCTGTAATTCTTTGTCTCAGGGTGCAATGTGTCCCTGGGAGACTTCGACTTTCTTCATACCACATCTTTTGTAGTTGTTCTTGTTCCGGCCTGTTGAGGCAGCCATATTGTTGAGATGTCATAAGTGATTGTCTTTTAGGCGACACTATCACACAGCAGATTTGCTTTTCCTGTTGGTCTTGTAATCTTTCTGCCCCCCTTCAATTTATCATATACTCCTTGCATTTCCTCCTAATTGTGTTCCTCTCTTGAACATAAATTGGTAATTTGGTGAAAAAATTCTCAAAATTCAACTTCATATTGTTTAGATTACTTTGCCATTTGTCATGTTCTAGGCATATGCGTGTTATTGAAATATTCACTAAATCAAGAATGCACAATGATTTTGCCATGTCCACTAGGCCACTTAACCTCCTCATTCCCACAAAGAATGCTTTGCTGGTTTCAAATGAGTCTCCACAAACCTCTTCAAACTGCCTTACCACCCTCAGCTGCCCCTTATCTCTTTGCTGTCCCTGCCTATGGTAGCATCAGAAATAAGAAAAAAATCATACTAAATGCTCATTTGCAAATTTCTTTTTTTCAAAAGCAGCTTCTACAATAAAATGCTAAGATTCAAAGATTCATAAATCATACCATTCAAAGGATTTATGAGACAAAGCTCAAAAATCTTGGTTAATTATTCCAAACTACAGTTGAACATGCCTGGTTCTAGGGTTGTTCTCTTCGTAATGCTAAAGGCGACTATGGCAGGATGCATCCTTTTGATTTGTCTCTTTCAGTGCTGAGAAAATAAGCACAGCGAGGGGTCTGTTTTCTATCCCTGGGATGGGACAATAGCTCTAATCTGCAATCTTTTATTTTGTTTCAACTCTTCAAAGACCAATTTAAATTTAATTTGCCTCCTTTTTGTGTCTCTTGGTACAAAGCTGTTTTGATTACAGAAGGGAGTAGCAGTAATGCTCTCTCTCTCTCTTTTCTCTCTCTCTCTCTTTTTTCTCTCTCTCTCTTTGTGTGTGTGTGTGTGTTCACACATGTAAAGGAGAAGGAATGGGAGGCAGCATCCATACACTGTATTTGTCAATCTGCTTAAAAACCTAACAGATTTTTCAGTTGAATTTTGTCCAATGTTAATTGTACATGCAGAATTCACGCTGAGAAAATCTCCTTGAGTGGGGAGAAAAAGACAGAAAGCACAGCCTGCCTGTTATATAAGATGTTTATTTTCATCCAGTCCAATCCACTATAAGCAGTACAGAAAGTAGGCCAGTGCTTCTGACCAGTGATGTCACCTCACCATCAGAAGGTAGGGGTTCTGGGTACCTTGTTGATGAACAGGATAATTCCCTATTACCATTGTTTTCTTATTGAAGCCTTTCTTCCTGGAGCCAGTGATCTCAGCTTCTCCTGAAGCTTACTTCACCAGGTTCTGTAGTAACTGTGTGGCTATCATGGAGGGAAGCTTTGGAAAAAGCTATATGAATGCTCTTGTCGGGCTTTATATCAAGTCTCTGAACATAAAAAGGATTGGATCATATAGTAAAATGCTGTCCATCCCTAGGACATGATGCAGAGAAGAGGGCTTGCTGTCATGATAAGAAGTGTGAAGCTGTTTCTTATATGTTACTTTGCACATATACTCCAGTAGAGAGTGGTTGGCATGAGCTCATAAATACAGGGCAGTCAGCATGAACTCATAAAGACTGCTATTTAAATGAGAAGCTTCTCATCTGTCATGTAATACAGACATCTTTATAATTTATAGTGGGTAAAGTGAATGAAATGATGTGTTTGCCTGAGATTTCTTTTCTCTATTAATCAATATTAAAGAAAATGGATCCAGTATCCTATATATTAAGGTGACTTAGTTACACAGAGAATGCTACTTATTAGAAGTAACAAGTCAGTGGTTTGGTTTATGGACCTTTGGGCAAAAATAATGTTTTGTGTCATGGAACAATCTTCGGGGTTACTCTAATCCCCCAGTTTTTGATAAATATGTCATGTATTGTTGCCCTATTCTCCCTCTAGAGGAAATCAGTAGGTGTTGCAATTCACCCTCCTGTGTATGTGTGCTCAGTCTAATTTAAATACAAGCTTGAGACTAATCCCTTCACTTATATTCAACATAACTTAGCATTAGAAGCCATTATCATCAGACATTGTAAATGCACAGCACCTATTGTGTTGATCCAAGTGCCAGTATCATTATGTATTTTTTTCTCAAGTAAACAGATGTCTTAACCCTTATGAAAAGTATTTGCTAAAGGATAATAGATGTACTGTGAAGGTCATACTCATTGGCTTATACTGGGCAGTGTGCGCTTGTGACTTTTAATAGTTTGATGTGCACTCTGAGGTCTGCTGTGTTTGTTCTGTAGTCACTGGGAATGGGCAGCATCATTTCACACAGACAGGTTGAATATAAGGATAAAAATAGCTCAGTGAGGTGACATAGAGATGTGACCATCAAATATTAGGATTTCGGCAAGAATATTCAAAGACATTTAATCCAAAGATGAGGACACAAAATGCCACTCTTTACACTGTCCTGGAAACATAAAAAACTGAATTTCAGGAAGTTCCTTAATCACCTGTGGTTCATTTTCATGGGTAAAATGAAAATATTTGTCAAATAAGAACCTTATAAAATCTATAAAGGGCATAAAAGGTGACTGATGAAAGAGAGTTCTTTCCTTTTTCTAGTTTTATAATAAAAGTACTATAGCCATGCATAGAAGGAAACACACAAAGAGATACACACATAACCATCACCACTATCAGCAACAGCCTCAAAAACATAAAGACCTTTTGGGAAATCTCCATTTGTTTTGATATGACTTCATCTGAACTCTTGTTTTACATTTCAGAATCATGACATGATTTGTTTCTACAGTGTTGGTATATAGAACACAGAACTAGCTTGGGTAGCAAAAAGTCTGCTTCTAGAGATGAGCCTCAGCACAGGGAAAGGCTGGTGAGCAGAACTCTGGAAGGGAGGAAGGAAATCTTAATGTATTTCCTCCTAAAAAGAAGCCGAGGTGTGTTCCATTGCATTTTGAAAGTGTAGACAATTACTAATGAAACTATTTCCTTTTTCAAGCTATTGTAGATGAGATTAGGGAAACAATTAGAATTTCTTGCTTTCTCTTTTAGTGCTATCTGCAGAAGATATTTTTTATAGATAACACAGGTGATGAATTCTATAAGGTGACAAACAAATATTGCTCCCTTTCTAATCTCTAGTCTCTTTGCTTTCCTTCCAAAAAACACACACTACAGAGTCTCCCATCTTCTCATAACTTGCCTGGGTATCTGAAAATATGTACACAAGTCACATTATGCAGTCTGAGCATGTTATCTTTATGCAACTAGAAATATATATGTGTATACAAAATATGTAACAACAGTTAGTGAAAAAGAGGCCATGAAATTGAAAAAGAGAAGGAAGAGAGGGTTTGAAGGGACAAAAGGCAAGAGAGTAATGAACTAACTACATTATAATCTCAAAAATAAAATAAACAATTAAAATATATTTTGGACATGATGTTCATAAAAATATGAATTTATATTTTGTGTCTTATTCTGTTCTGTTGCTAGAAAGAAATAATATGAATCAGTCATCTCTTACAAGAAAATCATTTAATTTGGGCTTGCTTATAGTTTTAGAGTTTAATCCACTGTAGTTATAACAAGGAGCATGGCAGCACACAGACGGTCATGGTGCTGGAGAAGTTGAGAGTTCTTCATATGCATCCTCAGGCAGCTGGAAAAGAGACTCTGTACCTGGTTTGGGCTTCTGAAACCTCAAAGTCCACCCACAGTGGCAGATTTCTTCCAGCAAGGATCCATCTACAAATTCTTTCAAACAGCCACTCCCTAAGTATTCAGATATCTGAGCCTACATGGCTCATTCTTACCAGAACCAGCTCACTGTGTATATATATTTGATTCTCTTCACTTTCAGTAGCTGTTCTTTATAGGTTCTCTGTGGCCACCAGTTTGTATCTGCTATCGTGTTGTTCCTCAGAGGCCTCCAGTGTGATGTACTGATCAATATATAATCTTGTTTTATGTGTGATGACATCTTACTTATGATTCATTAACATTAAACTCACAGTCAATGGCATAATAATTCATACCTGGACAAAGCTTATCTGCAACACAGATTTTCTCTGTAAGACACACAATATTCTTACAGATAGAAATGCTAGACATTGCCACTGATAATAGGAAATATTTTAAATGGTAAAATCACCATCAAGAGCACACAAGAAAAAGGGAAAAAGTTTGGCACTCAGTAGATCATGAAAAAAAGTCTTGATTTATAAAAGAAAGAGGCTCTGAGACAAAGTGCAGTGCATTTTGGACTCCCCCCCCCAGCATTGATTTATGGAGTCACAAGTTTTAACAAGTAGATTAATCTATGAACAATGAGAACTAGCTGTATGTAGATGTGTGTTTATTCAAGTATGTGTGCATATAGCCTTTAAGTCACATAGCTTCAATGCATTTACTATGCTCCTAATATTGCTTTGTAGTATTGTTAATTGTTTAACAATGCAGACCCCCAACTTTAGAGGTTGTTTCAACCTAGGCAGGCTAACTTTTCCTGTGCTACTGCTGACTCATCTATTGCATGAGGACTATATGACTACATATGAGTTAGTCTGGAAACCAAGAAGTTTTTGTAAAACTAGCATTTAAAATACATCTAGTAATAAAGTATTATGTGTTTGGCACATCATCATGAACTGGGAAGGTGGCTTTGTTGTAAATAAAAAACTTGCCTTTAAAGCATGGAGACCTGCATTTGATTTCCAGAATACATGTAAAAATAGTTGACATGGTAGTTTGTGCTTATGATCCCAATACTGCTGATGCAGAGATGGCAGGGGCTCACTGGCCAGTCATTTGGACCCTAATGAATTCTAACTCAATGAGAAACCCTGTCTCACAGGTAGTACTAGTATATGGTGTTCTTGCGAGTTGAGCACCCAAGCTTGTTTTCTGGCATCTATACATATGCCCATACACATGTACTTCTTAACGCACCCATGAACACATACTCCTAAAATTACTTTATTTTTATAGTTTATAATATAACCATATCATTTCCCCTTCTCTGTTCTCCTTCCAGATCCTCCTCCCAGACAATTTCCTTCTACAGGCTTTCTTTCAAATTCATGCCTCTTTTTATTCATTAATTGTTGTTGTATAATATGACACTCACATTTTCTCAGAGAATATTTTAGGTTTGTTTCTTCTTGGCCAGCCTAAGATCTTAGTTTTTTAAAAGTACACATAAAATTACATTGCATAGGTACATTAAAGTTTTTAACCTGGCGCTTCGTGACTATAGCTATGTATCTTCCTGCTTTCTGCTTCATTGAGGTTGAAGAATGAATTGCCACACGCCTGTGTGGAACTCTATCTCAAGACAGAGTCTGTGTAGTTTTAGCTTTCTTAATTTGTTATAGTCATCATCTATAATCAGAAAATACAATCTATCTACTTTCAATAAAATGAGAAAAAATGGCTTTTATAGTCTATCTTTTATTCAAATGTAAAGACATTTTTTCCTGTGTAAAGTCAGTAACATGAACTCATTGTTGTCACATAAGGGGTTAGATGATATTTGATCATGCTCAACTTTCAAGTTTATTAGGCATAAAAGGGTAACAAATGCTTTGCAGAAGTTACATGAATTCTTGCTAAGTCCATCACTGCAGACTATTATGTCCTATAAACTTTTACTGCCTCTGTTACATAGGTATAGAGCTACCATGTCCTCTACTTCCTAATCCTCTTCTATTAGAAGCCTCCAATACAACCAGCTACTGCTTTTCTTAGAAAAATAAAATCAGAAGAACAGAACAACTGATTTGCACACTGCCTTTTACAGGCACTAGTTTACCAATAAAAACTTAGGAAGGGAAAACAGACTTTGCATGGAAGGATTTCTATCATTTCAAAGACATTGAGAACTTTACTTAAAAAGAGGGAGAACAGGAACCCCACTTCAGCACCAACAATCCAGGCATGGAATTATGGTCTAGCACCTTCAATATGTCCACTTTCTCGGGGTTTTTCTGCCTCCAGAACATTATTAGAACAGGCATGATTGACCTTGAATTTCCTTTCACCACTTACTCAGAAGAAATCTGGTCCTTTGACTTGGGTATTTTTTTTTTCAAGTGTTCCTTGGTCCTTTATCAGTCATTCAAAGCTATCTGAAATTCTGTTGAAAAGCTATACAGACAATGCTCACAAAGGACTGGGCTAAGGTGCATTTTTAATGAGGTAGGAGTACCATGGAATCCGTTGTGCAGCCAGGACAAAGCTCTAAGCATTAGGCTGACTCACTATTGTTTAGAACCTGGGAAGAGGGTAGGTAGACAGCTGAATGGAAGAAAGGAACATTACATCATCCTACCCTCTGCTTCAAACTTCTCAAAAAATTTTATTTTTCTGGTCAATTCCTCCAGAGAAGGGCAACCTAATCAGACACAATCTTTGCTTTTAGGGGTTACCATGGTGACCACAGAGAAGACAGACTATCTTTTTTTAGCATTATAATCACGCATTTTATATGATCTTGCATAAGCCCGGATACACTCAGTTTTTCTTTGATTGATAAAACAAACAGGGAACACTGAAATGGCTTACAGCAATCAGAAATGATATTTTCTTTTATTAATTTTTCCCTTTGCCCTTTCTATATCTGTGATATGTCCCTTTGAAGTTTAACATCAAGGCACAATACAAATACTTATCATAAGAGAGTGGATTTTTTTTCATGTTTTTACATATGGATCAAGGGAAAGAGATAAAGAGGTGGTTCTGGGGCAAAGAACCACCCAGTAAATGAAGGAGTGGAGAAAGTGTGTGTAATATTTGTATGTGTGTGTGTGTGTGTGTGTGTGTGTGTGTGTGTGTGTGTGTGTATTGTGTGCTGCTAGGAATCTAACCTGGGGCCTTGTGTAGACCTTGTAAGCACTCTATCATTGAGCTACATCCCCTTTTCTAACTCTGCCCAAGGATACTTTAATTTTAAAAGCTGTGTTAGGGTCCTACTAAACTGAATGGAACACTCAGTTTCCATCAACAAACCTTCCCAGGCCAGAGCAGTACACTCAATTCAATTGATGAGCCAATATTGACACATCATTATCCCTAGGCATAGTCTACATTAGGGTTCAATACTAGTATTGTGCATATGGGCTTGGTTAGATGAATGATAATCAGTGGTCCCATTTATAATCTTAGTGCTCTAATATTCTCCATGTATCACCTGTTCCTTTCTTCCTCTTTAGAATGTAGCAGGCCATGGTTCATTTCAGTGTCTTCAAGAATTTGCTTTTTCAAAAATCTTGCATAGAAATCAAACACTATTTCTGATAGGATTGTTTCACTTAGCAACACACATTCTAGGTTTTTATATTTCCCTTAAAGGAAACTCTGACTTCCTTTTCTGGTATGGTGATTGTTTCAGCTTTCTAACTTCTGCACAACAGGTTCCTAGTCAGAAAATGTCATGAACAAAGTGGCACAGAATTCAAAATCGGATTATCAGGTAGAAACAAATCAATAATAGCCAGTGGAAACGTAAGAGAGATCCTACCAACACATTGCTAAAAGAAGTCTAAAATTTTAGTAATTGGCTTTAGAGAAGTAGATAGGGACAGCTGCCCACCCACCTTGTTCTAACAGCAGTGACCCAGGATCTATATGGAGAATGCCTTAGCAAAACCTACCTCAGAGCTCCTAACCTCTAAAACGCAATGTTTAAGGATTGCAGAAATGCTGCCCAGTCCCTAAACCAATACCCAACTTACTCTGAGACCTGAGGAAATGCCCAGAGATGTTTGCATTTGCTCTCTTTATAGGCTGTGACTTCATTGAGTTTAACACCCTCCAACCCCCTGATTAAAATTAATTACCTTTTCAGAGTTTTCCAAGCTCTTTGTTTATGGCTCATGGGAGCAGATTAATCATTTTAGATTTTACATTACTGTTATTTATGGCCTAGTCTTTCCTATTCACTAGATTGCAAATTTCTCTAGATGTGCATGCATGTTATACAGAAATGCTTTGCAAATGCTAAATGTCCAATAACCACTAGTTAAAGTGCGGTTGATTCTTTGATGATTAATAAAGTTTACCCTCCTCCACATCACAAAATATTCATGGCAGTGAGAGTTCACCATATTTCTGGTTGTCTATCAGAGCAGATGACTATCAAGTCAAAATATGGTAGGGTAGACATCCTAGCCTACTATCCCTTTCCACATCACAAGTCTTCCTGAATCTTGGAACACAAAATAGCTACACTCTTGAAAGCAGGAATTTAAAGGGATAGCCAGATTATCCTGAAATAAACTGGACCATAGAAAATATCTGTGACCTAAAAGGTCTCTATATTGGGCATAAAGAAGTGAAAAATGAGAAAGAGTGAATCCATTTGTCTCCTAAATTAGGAAAGAGTATATTCCAGTATTGCTAAAAAAGGCAGCAAGTACTAAGAAAACAACTGTCCAGGGCATGTAAAGCACATGGTCCTATGTTGTATTTGGTGAGAGCATCCATGTTGGATTCATGGCTCAGAGCAGCAAAGTCTGCCTGGTTCTTAGGAGAACAGGAGAAGAGGAATGACGGGGAGTTCTAGGGAACATTGATGGATATGACAAACCACAAAATAGATCACTTCCTCTCCCACACCTATGTTCTTGACCCTTTCAGCTCCCATGAATGAAATAAGATCCTGCAACTGAAGTTATATACCTGCCACAAAGAAGGTCCACCTTTCACGATGATAAAACAACTGTTCTATTTAAAATAAAATCATAAGTATAGCAAACAGACCAAGTTTTTACACTTATTCATGCATGTGATGTGTACTTGTTTCAGAAACCCAAGATCAGGAATGAACTCATACTCATGGAACTAAGCCCTCTCAAACATGTTTGTAAGAGGAGTGAGCAATGGACCAGTAGCTCACCTAATGTATTCAAGTCATACTAAGTTTGCCATACATTCCTTACCAGGACCAGCTGCCTCAGAACATTTTCACTTATGATTAGGTAGCACTCTGTGCGTTACCTGTGAGATAAAGTGAATTCTCAATGCCCCTCTCTGTACCTTTCTGTTTACCCATGAGTGTTAGTGTTTGCACAGCTTCCTGCATGATAAACTTGTTGAGGTCACTATCATAAAATTTGAAGTTTCAAAGGGCAACAAGGATACATTTTGTCAGGCAACTCTTGTGTCACTCTCCTTGTGACAGGACAGGAGGAAAAGAATGTCTGAAAAGACTCTTGAATTTGATTTGTTTGGCTCCTCCTCCTCGGTCACTCAACAATGTCATAATGAATTATGTTGTTTGCATTTTCTTGAAACACCATAGATCAAACTATTCTTACGGTTTTGTTTTGTTTTGTTTTGTTTTTTTTCTGTTCATAGGCAACTATCTGCCTTTCTACTGTCTCAGAAAGAGAGACTGTGACCACTATTTATGGTCCCTTCGGTCACAAATACACAATCATATACTACATTCTATTATTTTAACCAACAAGAGGCTACATGTACCACAGTGGCTCCATACTGCATGGATATTTCCTCAGTTTGTAAAAGCCCATACTATTTTGTCTTAGTGGATGTTTCTATTGTTGTAATCAAGCATTGACCAAAGCAACTTCAGGAGGGAACAGTTTATTAGGTTTGCATGTCCTGGGTCACAATCTTAGTAATTCTTAGTCATGCAGATGAACATCTACAACTCAGAAAATCTTACTAAAGCATGTCTTCTAGGTACAGTTCACATTTTTTCCTTGATCCCCAGGTGAAAGTCCATATTTTCCCTTTGTGGGCTACTGTGCCATCTACATTGTTTGTTCATTTACTCATCATTTTGTAAATGATATTGACCATGTGACAAATGCTGTGCCAGATGCTGTCACAGTGAGGAAGGAGGCTTGCACAATTGATGGTTGGCTAGGCATTAGTGAGGACACCAATGTGCTGCATCCTTAATTCATTGCTCTATGTGAACAAGACTATACAACACTTACCTGTCATAGATGGGGAAGGGCTTTCCAGTCCCCAACCCTCCCTGAGTTAAGCAGTTAAATTATTACTTTGGGAAGTAGAGTGCTCTTTTTTTTTTTTTTTTTTTTTTTTTTCAGAAATAGAAACATTTTCTTCAGCGGTGTAGCCATACTAAAGACTGAAGGTGAGTCATAGTCACTGTGGTCTATGTACTATAACTGGGAGTTAGGCATTAAGTAAATATACTCTTTTCATAATTATTCCTACCATTAATTATCAAGTTTATTCCCTTCAGGGATTTTTAAAATTCACATATTTACTGAGTGGTAGTGGTGCTCTCTTTTCATCCTAGCACATGGGAGGTAAAGGCAGGCAGATCTTTGTGAGCTAGAGGTCAACCTGGTCTACAGAGCAAGTCCCAAGACCACCAGAGCTATTACACAGAGAAACTCTTTATTCAAAAAAACCAAAACAATAAAAATTTACACATTTAAGCATTATAACTAATATACTCATTATAAAGCTTAACACACACAAAAATGTAAATATAGACATTTTGATATGCTTTATCTGACCAAGGAAATCTGTGTCAACAGTATGTTCTTTCAGCTGTCTTATGAAGCAGTACCCCACACAGAGATTTCAATTGAGTATTTTATCAAAAGACAAACAGAAGTCTAGTCAACATCTTAGAGTTAGCAAAGTCATGGATCTTTGAGAATTTATAACTGCCAAACTAACAACCAAAGCAGCAAAACCTAACTATATTTTAAATATTTGTTCTTACATTCACAGAAAAGTATAGTTATCACCAGTATCAAGGAAACTTCAATTTGCAACAGAGACCATTACAGAAAAATACAGCATATCAAAACGTTGAGCAGAGGAGCTCCATTCTAATGGACACAGCTGCAATACAACTTCTGCACATAAAGATTAGAGATTATTTTTAAAAGAAAAGGAAGAAATATCTTAAGAGACAGAAGAACAGGGAGTTTCTGAGCCTGTGTGTCCCCGAACTGTGAGCAGCCACACACATGAAGTTTCACGAACATGACTGCCTAAACATGATTGGAACAAGGACAATACCAGTAGACATGCTAACATGGTTGGCAAAATGTACAAAAGGCCGCAACCTTAAAAAAGTAACTACAGGCAACCAAGGAAAATTGACTGTGGGAGAAATAAAGGGCATACTGATTGGTTATCCAATATCAAATGGTCAAACCTTAATCAGACACATATCAGTGACATTAAATGGATTGAGCAGGCTCGACTTATAATTTTAAAGAGAAAGAGGAAATGGTTTTGGAAGAGATTGTAGGAAGGTACATGGAATGGTGCGGAATAAAGAAAGGAAAGGGGAAAATGACCTATTTATATTATAGTCTCAAAATACAAAGACAATTTCAAAAGGCAATATATTTTTGTCTGTGTACTGTTGTGTCTTTCACTTTTCATCTGACAGCATTTGTTTTGTGGGTAGGGAAATATAGTGACAAACTGTCAGATTAATGCTGGACATCATCCTAAGTTGCTCTCCACTTGATTTGTTTGTTTTGAGAAAGGGTCTCTTGCTGTAGGAGAATGTTCTGGTACATTGTTATTTGTCTCACCTACTGCTTTATTAAAAAGCTGATTGGCCAGAAGGCAGAGAAGTGTGGGTGGGCTACCAGACTGAAAAATTCTGGGAATAGGAAGAACAAAGCAGAGAAAACCAGAGAGACATCAGGAGAAGCCTGTAGATGCAAAAGACAACTGTGCTGCTCTCTACAGAGAAAAGGTACAATAATGCAAGTGACTGTGTGTTCACATATATGCACAGGTGTGTCAACACACATATATGGTGGTATCTATAAGTATTTGTTATGAGGAAAAGAGTTGTTAAAAATTATAATCAAAGTATAACAGGCATCTATTGAGAGCTATTCTATCAGAATGGCCTGTATTATTATTTCCCCACATTCTTTCCAGAATAGTGCTAGATATTGGGGCTTTTATTTAACTCCTATGGTTAAATGTTTTTGAGTCAGAGTGATTAAATAAAATAAATGATAAATAAATAAATGAAACAGTTATTGATGGAAACATTAATGAGTGAACAGGAACAGTTGAGATGCAAAGATTCTTTCCCCACACCTAATGTCCCACCATCTGTTGCTCTATCACACTGATCAATATTGAGGGAAAATCATAGAAGGAAAACTCAGTCAACATTTCCAGTAGGCTAAATTGTCCTTTTTTTTCCAGTTTTTTTAGACTGGAAAATCAATGACTGAAAGATTATTTTAGGTGTGGGATGAAAAACCAGAAGAGGGAACCTTCAGGATTATCCCCTAAATGATCAGACCCCAAGGGAGATAAATAGAGATTATAGGTAAAAAGTGGTATTTCATGTAATTTATGAGGCCAAAATAAAAACATAATCACTTCCACAGGTCATTGCTAAATATTTATGTTCCCACAGCCCTTATTTTCTACATTTTACATCTCTACCTTATCTAATAGCTTATTGGCTAATTTATCTGCTTAGTCTAGAAATAGATAGTATTTTAAAAGACAATTCTCAAAGCACATGAAAGCCTCAAGTATGCTAGTTTTAACTCTCTATCCTTTACCAGATATTGAGTTCTTGAAAAATCATAGTATGGTGAGTTCTAAGATTTGTAGTCAAATAATAACAATATTAAGGAACCCACATTCATCCTGCAAAAGTATCTTTAAAAATTTAAAATCCAGAGGAAGCTCTTTCTCTTAACTTTGGTGTGTGTTGTGTGCACAATGTGTGTAGGATGTGTGTGTGTGTGTTTGTGTGTGTGTGTGTGTGTGTGTGTGTGTGTGTAGGATTCTTGTGTGTTTTCCTTTTTATTTGATTGTTTTCTAAAGAAAGAGAGAAAGAAGGCATGGGATTGGATGGATAGAGTGGTGGGAAGGATCTTGGAGATGACAAAGTAGTAACCATGACCAGAAAATATTCGTTTCAATTAATAAAAAAGAAAAATGCAAATGGAATTCAGACAAGTAGCCATAGGAGAATCACAATATGGGGCTCTCAGGTTCTGAAGCTGTACTATTCTATTTGTAGCAAAGAGTTCACACATCATCTGAAAACAAGCCCATGTCATGTTGCAGGGACATGGCAGAAACCAAGTGTCACTATGCAAAGCCAGACTACACACAGGCACTGATTGATTTGATCAAAGTTGGTTTGATTGGCAGTTAATCTGAAGGTGAATAAAGTAATATGGGATTGGAATTGAGAAGACAGAGATCAGCATGGGGTTGTCCCAGATAAAACACTGGCCTCCCATCACACTAAAAGCCGCATCACCCATTTGACAGGGGAGGAGAAAGTCCAAATTGAACTGAACATATTAAGCTATCACATGAGTAAAAACCTTAGTGCAGATCTGTATTATCCACAAATGAATTCTTCATGTATTTGAGAGGAAACTTAGGTAATAAAAGATGTGCTCAAAGGATAATCACTAATCCTCCTGGTCTGTTTTTTTTTTTCTACTGAACAACCTGATCTTCAATTTTGTTTCTGAAATGAGATCATTTTCCTCATTTGCTTTCACAATGACTAGATTTGTTGAAAGGTTTTATAGTACTGTCATCAGTCTGTGGCATGGGTTCCACAAACTGAATTTTAAAAAATGTCTTTGATAATGCAATGCAGGGTGATTTGCTCTCCTACAGCTATAGATCATGTATTTTCCTGAGAAAACTAGACACATGGCAAGGCGACTGTGCTTTATCAATGTTTTCATTTACCCATATGTCTCTCTCACTTCACAATCTGCAAAAAAGAAGATCACTTCAGAAATCACATTTGATTAGAGAGCCAAGTGTATTCAGTGTTCTGAAAACTAGGTCATTGTTAAAATAACGGATGGATTAAAGGGGTTTTAAAAGATAGCAAATTTCTAATTTGCATATTTCTCTGAAGAATTTTGGAACTTGTCAGGCCCCTCTCCCTCCTTTTTACAGAGTGGTAAGCCAACACACTACACTGAACAATTTAGTAGATGCAAATGATTCTTGCTTGAAATTTTTTTTAAACCTAGAGTAAATAATCAGTATTTCTACACTAGATTTATATTCCATGATCCATCAACTGCTTTGCTTTGAGATCATTGAGAATGAGACAGGGGAGTGCTAATATGACAGACGAAGATGGAAATAATTAAATAGTGCTCAGCAAAAGTCTACTATACATCTCTTTGATCCATAATCCATTGAAAATGCCTTAAATTGCAATTAAATAAAGACTACTTAGTGGTGGGCATTGTTCAATGACGCTTTTCCTTTTGGCACCTTTGGTCTCATCAATGGAACTATCAAAAGGATAAATTAATAGTATCCCACTGCAAGGGTGAACATAATTTATACAACTTAGTTTTTCAGTTCACCTTTATTATATGCACAGAATACATGTATATGTATATGCATGTGTATATGTATGTATATGTAAATCATATAGTGATATAGGTATAGATGTGAGACAGTTTTTTCCCCTTCATTCATTCAATGAATAAGCTTACATGCTATATGGAGAGAGGCACTTACATGAATGTATATGGCTGCTAATGAATTCATGTAAGAACAGACAAATATTCAAGATGCATGTTTGAGTAGACAAAGACTTTAATGACAACTAGCCCAAGCGAGTGATAATGGGTACATACTTCTGGTAGAGAGAATGGCATTAGGCACGATGAATTCCTAAATCAATTAGAACCAGCCAAGTAAATCTTCATTGAGGAGTAACCCTGGGCAAAGTGAGGGACAATGATATGCCTAAAGAACATTTCAAGAACAGAAAAAATTCATGTGCTATTAGTGAGGAAGATTTGGATGAATACTTTTAGGAGAAAATTTAAATGGTGAATTTTTGAAATGACCGATGATATATTTATATGAAGAAATTATAAACATGTTTTTTAGATTGTGGTTGGCAACATTTTAGAAGTGTCATAGAAAATAATCTTTAATGATGTGAAGATTAAAAAGCACGAGAGATGTGGGCCTTTTTTTTTTTTTAATCCTGGTACCTAAATTTGACATTGAATTTACCTAGTTCGTGATCTGGAAGTACATAAGAACACAGCCACCATGGCACATATATCTAGAGGAAATAAAGAAATTAACATTATATATCATGAATCTATCTCAGTTGACAAGATAAGGAGTTTGACATCTACTGAAGGCAACTGAAGACAATGAAAAGCTGAGAATTTTAAAATTTAATAACATTTTATTGTAGTAGTAATTTTGGACCTACCCCTGAGATTCAAACCCACTCGCAGCCCCACTGCGGCTTAGCACCAAATAATCACACAGATGCTTATATTAATTTTACACTGATTGACATATGGCCCAGGTGCATAACTTGCTAACTCCTTCATCTTAATTCATGATTCTTATCTTATTCAGCTGTGTAGCTAGGTACCTTTTCTCAGCAATATTTCGACTTCTTTCCTCTGTGTCTCCTGGCATCTCTGCTCCGCTCTTCCTGTTCTGTGAGTTTTCCCAGTCTGGTAGGTCCAACCACACTTCCTGTCTGCCTTCACCCAATCAGCATTTTTATTAAACTAGTAGGTGGGACAATTATTTGCAATGTAACAACCTAGTCCCACTATATTTTATTAGCTGTTTGATAGTTTTAGAAAATATATTTTGATCATATCCATCCCTCAGCTCCTCTCAAACCCTTACCACCTTTATCTTCTTACCCACTCACATGTGAGTTGCCCTCCTTCCTTTCTCAATTTGTCTCATCCAGTTTGTTTTTGTCTAACTATGCTCATGAGTGAGGACTGCCTTGGAGTGTGATAAAATACCAGGGATCAGACCATTAAAAACAAACAAACAAACAAACTGATTATTTCCCTCTCAGTGGCTATAAAATGTCAATAGTTTTTTAGCTAGAGCTGGGACTTTATTGTTGTTCACCTCAAAGCCCCTGCTTAGATCTTGTCTGAATTGAGTGTGCACAGGTCTTATACATGCTATCCCAATCTCTGTGGGTTTACAGGTATAGCTATCATGCTATGTTCAGAGAACATTGTTTGCCTGAACATAAATGCAACCTCTGTTTCTTATGATCTCTCTGCTACCTCATCTGCAAAGAGTCTTGTAGGGGAAAGCATGTGATAATTAAGTGCCATTTAGAACTGAGCACTGCACAGTCTTTAATTTCTGCATGTAACTAGTTAAGGATCTCTATGTTAATAATAATCTACTAGAAGGTTTTCTGAAGAGGGTTGACGGATATGGTAATCTATTGTTATAGCAGTAAGTCATTGAGAGTCATTTTAATACTATATTCATATAGCAGAATAGTAGTATCGAGTTGTCCTTTTTGACTTCTTATCTACCCACCCACAGGTCTTTTGTCCCAGTAACAATAGCAGGTATGGTTTTACCTCATGAAGCAGGCCTTAGATCCAACCACAAGGTATTTGGTTTCTGCCATGGTTAAGTAAAGGCACAATAACTTCATTATCATTACAGTCTTAATTTTATACAACGGCTTCTATTTTTATTATTTTTTTATAATGCTTTTCTTGGCTTAATGAAATTAGCACAAAAAATGTCAAAGGCAGTTTCCTATGTATGACCAAAGGGAATAAATTAAGAAAATTTTGTGCAGTTTCTACCAATGAGTAATGCTGTACATTAATCAGAAGAATGTCTGTGGTTAAATCATGAAACACCTCTTTATTAAAAGCTTGCTGAGGAACATTCATGATATTAAATTAAAGTGAGACATATATTTGATTACTAAATCATTATTACAACTTAATGATAATCCCATAGCACTTTTCTTATAAAAAAGCTTAGATATTGTGTTACTCCAAACACATTTTTCGTTATTATATTTTATATTTCTAACACCTCTGAAAAACCAGAACAGATAAGACATACTTAACAATTCTTTGAATGTTCCAGTTGATTTCTCAGAAATGCTAATGAGTACAACCACCACTTTGTTTCTTATAAAATCGTATCAGTTACTAGTTAAATTGCTTTTTCACATGAACAATTGTAGCCAAAGGTCAAAAATGAACAATCTGAGCAACATTACCAATGTCACGTCATCAGCATTCACTGAAACAAGGTAAAATCAATCACATAGCTTTATTAAGACTATAAATGTTAGAATGATTTATATAAACAATGTGCTGCATCTACGCATATTATACATGTCATTTTAAAGACAAAAGTTTATTTTTCAAATGGTAAGAGGGGTTGAGACACACAGTAAAACTCGACTTCTTTTTTCTTTTCTAAATGCCACACTGAGATGACTGTGGTTGCCACTGTCATGTGATTCTACTGGTTTCTATTCTCCATCTTTATGAACACAATGACAGCATGTTTTGGAGGAGGTCATACCATACATTACCTTCTAGATTTTGCTTTTATTCTTTCAATCTTTAATTGAATATTTTTCATGCTGGTGTCAATATGTTTATTCTTACTCTAAAAACAATCGCAAAGTATTTAAATCTTTATAACCACATTTTTTTTTTAG
Source organism: Sigmodon hispidus (assembly GCA_004025045.1). NCBI lineage: Eukaryota > Metazoa > Chordata > Mammalia > Rodentia > Cricetidae > Sigmodon > Sigmodon hispidus. Next base: position 79,033 of record PVIH01005818.1, read on the forward strand.
TTGAAGAGATATAAGACTTATTTAGACATTTCTTTTCTTTTGGTAAATTCTTATCTTAAAACATAAAGATAAAACCCATCCAAATCCAGGCATGCTGCTGCACATGGGTACTCTCAGTGCTCTTAGGGTGAGATAAAGGAACATGAACAGGAGTATCCTTGGTGTGCAAAGACTAGTTGGTCTGGTCCACCCAGCAAAGAACACAAAAGACCTATATCTAACATAACACCTAAATGTAAGTGCAAGCATCATCCATGATTGTCCTCTGACCTCTATGTGTGAGCTTTGTGGCATATGTGGTACAAATGTACAATATGGAATATGCACACACATCATGTACACACACATACACAGAGATAGATTGATAGATAGAGAGATAGAGAGATAGATAGATAGGGAGATAGAGAGATAGAGATTATATATTATTACAGAAAAGGGGACTTTGTGTTCTAACAATAGAAATAGTACATATTTAGTGGGGTAGCAGCTATGACACAAACGCCAAATGTTTTTGAAGAAGCAATGATATGATATAGATGATATTTGAGAATCTTCTTATCTCTACACAAAGAGAATGATAGCTGTCATCTGCTGAAAGACAGTCAATCTTTACATTTTTTTGCTGTGCACCTTTTCCACTTGCCTGGTTGGTCTTAATGACTTAAGAAGTCCTAAATGCAACCAACTTCCACTTTCCAGTTACTACTTTTTGCAAATTGCCAAATGTTTCTTCTTTTCTTTTCCTTTTTAACAACAAAGAATGATCATACCCTCATGACTTCAGGAAGGAAGGCTTTGAACACTTTTGTGGAACATCTCCATATCCAGTTATTGGCAGCTCCTAGTACATATGTTTCAAGGTCTAAAGATAAGTACCAACAACTCCAAGCTTCTAGGCATGATCACAGGCATCCTGGAGACTAAAAATAATTTCTCCTGTATTGTGCTTCTGAGGCACAGGAAAGAATAATTTAAAACCTGAGAATATTTATGAATAATATTTTATCATTTTGTAAATAACAATTTTTGAGACTCCCATACACTAGCAACTCTCTACAGATCTTTTACAGAGATGTGAGCAATTGTATAGTGAGCATTACTTGTTTTGCATTTTTTTTGTAAATAAAGATTCTTGCAAGTTGTCAAATTTATTTCATTCTGTCCAAATGAAGATTATTTGGTAGCAAGTAGATTCTTACTGAATCATAAGTAAAATGAATATTGAGATAGGAGGGAGGGTCTGCCATATTTATATAAAAATTGACTTGAAGTAATTGAATGTCCAATTATAAATTGTCCAAATGAAGATATATATCCATTTATATGCTTGCATAACTGGTATAAATAAAATTGGGAATTTACTCTTGAAGCCTTTCTAACCTGCTTGAAAATTATGGGTTTTTTTTTTTTTCCTAGACAATGAGTCTTAGGTGCTGGAGTGATATGGCACTGGATCTTTATTAACATAATAGCATCCTTCCCACCTTGCTTTCATTTTCAAATTTATTATTTTGAACTGTGATTAGTCATTTTCCTCATTTCCAGCACATTTAGCATTAGTCAAGATGGTGTCATTTCACATTCAGGCTCCAATGCCATCTCAGGCCTTATGACCTTTCTTCAAATAGCTAATTCCCTGGGGCCGGAGGTGGAGGCAAGGATGGCAGCAGATGACAAGGTGCTGAAAATTCTATTGCATTCATTAGCTCCTTTGCTGTCTGGGTCTTTATTGCTATGGGGGGACTGAATGAGAATAGTATGATTTAAATACACTGAAATGCTTTATAGGGAAAAAAATAAAAGTGAATTCCCAGGACTTTTAATTTTTAGATTTTGATTTCTACTTTTGTTGTATTGAAAACAAAAGCTAAAATTATAATTGATGGTAAATATCCATTTATATGATCCAATACTTCAGCACTGCTTGACAAAATACAACCACAGTAGAAAGGTCAATTTTTTTGGTCCTTAAAATCTTAGACTTATCCCCCATTCTAGGCCTAGATGTGCAATGACCTTCACTCTCATACTGTCTCTTCATGAGTATGCATGGCAACTTGGCTTTGGGAGATATCACCCATGTAATTATGTCACATTATATGGCCAAGGGATTTGCTGATATAACGGGAATGGAGAATGTCAGAGAAACTCAGGACATTGAGAACCAAATGTTACCCTGAGGTTGGAGGAAACTTCTGGCCAAACAAAGAATATGAGGGACCTTTAGGAGTTGACTGCTGGTCAAACAGAAACACATCTGTCAGGCTTAGAAGAGAAAAGAGCAGAATTCTGCCAACATAAATGGTGACAAACTTCAAGGTAACTCTAGTGTATCTAGTCAGGAAAGTCCTGCAACAGCATGGCCTGACTCTACGATGTCCACAAATGACTCATCCTTACTTCTTACCTTTTTGTCTAAAATAAAGCAGGAACTTCATACTTCTGCCACGCAGAAATATGTATGAATAAACAGATTTTTTTTATAGTTGCTGAGTTTGTACTATCTTGTCATTCAGGGACAGAAAACTATTATGTCTCTTTTCATGTGTGTCCCAAATTATCTTCCTGTGTTGTAGGTTAAAGGTACACTGATTCTTTTCTTCAGGCACCATACATTTTGAGAGATTTTGTTCCAACATTTTTTTCAGGTTTAGCTAAGGTGAACATTGGTCAGAATGTGTACCTGCTAAACTTTTAAGATGGGCAGAAAATGTCTACTGGCTCAGGAGAGTGCAAAATGAAAAACATGCCATTAAAATGTCTCTCTGTGAAAAGAAAAAAAACCCAGAATAGAAATCTTTTAAATATGATATGGCTTTCTTGGACACACCATACTAATGCTAACTTAATTCAGAAGATGAAACTGGAGGCAAAAAGGAATGTGATTAAAAGCAATTTATCCAAGAAGAAATTAGAGAGAAGGCTTTCAAGATTGGTAGAAGGAATTTCATGGGGGTTGATGCTTTTGAAAATGCTATTATCTTCTGGACATGTGGGATTCCAGAGAAGGCTTCAGGGGGAATTCTGTCTAAGTTATAATGGACAACCTCATATTTATTTGATGCAAGTGAGCAATGGTATTTTAAGGAAACAGTGTGCTTTTCTTGTGTGTTTTGTTTCAGCTAAAGTGAACTTAAAGAATAATTCTCCATTATGCTAAAAAGCCTACACAAGTCCAAGACCATTGCCATTTGATGGAAAAATACAGGACTGACTTAATGTTTGCTGGTAAATCTTCATCAGCTCAAAAGTGTGGATGTCTGTTTTATAGAAAAGGGAGTGGTAAATGAGCACCCAAAGCCTTTTACTTTACATAAGTTTTTATTTCATTTAACAAAAGAGCTATAAAAATAGGAATGTTGCAACTTCTTTCATCTAAGAACATTTTGGTTAAAATAAAGAGCAATGGACTAACAAGTTCAAGATTTCCATTCTGTAGATACTAGCCCTGGGGAAAATGGCAGAGATTCAGAGATTTTAGAGGAGAAGACTGAGTCTAGCAGGTCCTGCTAATATGGAACACAAAGAGATTTTTTGGTGAGCTCTGCTAAACTCTGACATATGCACAGGGAAATTTTTTGAAAGAGCTCAGCATAAAGACTCTTTCTTGAAGAGCGTCATTTTAATTTCTGGATAAATTGTTCTAAATGCTAATATTGAATTCAATGATAAATGTCTGATATTTTATTTTATTATGAAAATATTAGATCATTTATATCCCTTAGAGAATATAACCATTGTGGTAAAACTGCTAGCAATATTATATATACATTGTAGTCAACTATAATTCATCATAGATTCATACAAAAATATAATTCACTAGATTAAGTCTTAAAGGAGATACCTATAAGAGTCAATTCATTTTTTCCACAAATTATTTCAAGATCTATAATGTCAACTTATTGTAATGATTAACCTAACACATGAAGAGATACTGTTTTCTGCATCGTATCTTATAATAAGAAATAAAGGAACAAACTACAAATATAAAGCCAGATGAAAATCACATAAACATGTTCAATGATCTTAATAACAGGTCTGGAGATGCAATATTAAGGTTGTAGACAAAGAATCTAGATGAATTTATGGATAGATGATGAATTTATCAGAACTTTTGGATTAAGTGATTAGAGCTGTAACCAGAGGAAACTGGGCATTCATAGACTTTCCTAGTTAAAACTGTAGGTCTCTCCAGAGTATAATGCCCCTGATGAAATGCATAGACAAGGAAAGAGGCTGAGGATAAACTTCTGCTTGCAGCATTGGGTATCTTTAGCTTCTGTTCTGTTGAGGGTTTGCACAACTCACTCCTTTCAATATGACCCTGAGACATATAGCACAGTTCTGGTATTTCTGAGGCCATACAGTAGCATTGAAATGACTAAGGTAAATTTAGCATGTCTTTCATAATATTTATCATAGCCTACACAGCATTCAGAGAGGTTAGCCAATGATTAATGATGTGACATTCCTGAAGGACATATACAGGATGCTTGCTAAGTCATTGTGAACAGACAGCCAACCCAACACACAGAGGGGGTTGACTTGAACTTCTGATTACAGAATTATAGACTTTCCAGAACTCTGAGACCTGAGTCTCAAACTTAGCTATTAATGAGCATCCCTCATGAAGAACAGAAAAGCAACAGTGTTCCTGAAAAAGGTACCAATGCTTATTCTGAAGACTGAACACTAACTAAAGGGTTCTCTGGACACAAACAAACAAACAAACAAACAAACAAAAACTCTGAATACTAACTAAAGGGTTCTCAAAAGGCCAAAACAGGGGTTATAGATAGGACATCAGCTCTTGACTAAATTTCTAGAGATCCAAGCAGCTATTGGACTCCATTGACCAAAAGGTACTTTTAAATGTTTTAATTAATATATTTTTTTATAAAATTGACATTTTTTTGTTTAAACAAATCGACTTTAAAATATAATTCTACCTCGAATGAGATACAGTAATAGCTACATCGCCCAATTTTCCCATTTTAGAAGTAGGAACTGAAATATGGGAAACCAGACAACCTTCTTCAGGGCAAGATCAATATAGGAACCCATGTCTTCCAAATTCCTATGGGATTGTAGCACTACTTCCCTCATGGAGGGAAGGGTATCAGAAGTATTAGAGATAACCTGGTTTCCAAAACAGGTTGGCAGGGAGGGGTCTTGTTCCCCTTCCTCTTCATTCTGAAGTCTTGATTATATTAGAATAAAAAACTCAGCACAAATTTTTGCTTTCATTGGAAAGAATGAAAGACTGGAGGGGCAGGCCATAAGAACTCAATCATGATGGATGTCCTAATACATTATTGAATAAGGAAGAGTGGTGATTTAGATTATACTAAGTTCTTGGTTGGAAAAATAATATGACTACCAGCCTGAGATATAGGCCACCAGTTTTTCATAGGAAGATGTTGAAGACTTTGGTCATCCTGCTACCCATTTTATTCCTTGATACTCATATCTAAATAGAACATTGGAGACAGAGTCAGAACAAATTTTCAATTTCGAGAAATAGGAGAGGATCCACATAACTGAGAGGATATTTTTGAATCCCACCACTCGGTTCTCATCACTCTTTATATAAAATTCAATTATAAAGATATCTGGACAGTATATAGATAGAAAGAGGGAAGTGAATATCTAAGAATCACTGCCAGTCTGATTTTATGCAATCACCTGCATTGATGGTTTACATTTCTAGGATCCTTTGTATGGAACATGAAGTTAAAGTATAGATTAACTTTCAGAAGTTACTGAAGTATGTAGTGCCAAATTGTCCTAAATACCTTTTTCAGATGGAAGACGGGAGTGGGATTTAAATCCTGAGCAGGGAGAAGAGCTCAAATTCAGTATGGATAGACAAATTTCTGCTCTGTGAAGGTTTATTGCATGAAGAATGTCTGTGTGGGTAGGTAGCTAATGGAAATGTTAAGAAGTGAGACTTAGAAGCAAAAGATTGATTTATAACTACAATCTTACCAAGCATTGCTCTTAGAGATCTTTCTGCTTGTCATTCTGATGTTGAATTTCATTACATTTCTTTGTCATCCTTAAAGTTCTGAAGCAAAGCAATCTTTCATTCACAATTTATACTTTTTCCTTGAATTAATAAATCATGGTGTGCTGGTGGCAAAATGGCCACATTACTTTTCTCCATCCTTGATTTCTTAAAAAGTTATATGGTCAACTTGTATAAGAAGTCTCAGGTGATACTTAAACATAGTATCCCAGAGGTTGGTGTAACTCCATCAATAAAATAAGCATTTCTATGTTATTGTTGGAATTGTTGGAATATACATTAGTGAACATATGCCACCAGGTTTAAATAATCATGTCAATATTAAGTGAAGAATTTCTAATGACTCTTAGTTAAATGAGTGGATGGGTCACACTTAGTGTGTCTATACGAGGTATTACATTGACTGTCTTGTATTCCATAGTTTTATCTTTGTAAAAATTTTTTATGAATAGAGATATAAGGTGAAAAGAATGTAAACCTATATTATAGGTCTTCATATTTTATCAAGGATGTTGGGATTCAATTTTGTGGTGTTCTATCCCAGGAGGTATAGTATGGGTAATATATCCAATTGATAAAATTAGGCAATAAAAGTCTTCTCCATCAAGTGATCCTAAATGAGTAGTAGATGAATGAGGCCTAACAGACTTGTGAACAGAGGCTAAAAGTTTGTTATGATTGCTATCTAGTGACTTGGGGTTTTCCAAACTGGAGATTAAAAAAAACAGAAAATTATACATGCTTTGGCCATTCCAAATGTATTCAGAATATGACAGCATCTTAGTTCTAAAGCTGATACTGTAAAACATAGTCTAAATGTGCAACAAACCATGAAACAATTCATCGGTTAAGTAGCTATTAATTGATAAATTTTACTAACAAATTAACACTTAGCTAATTTCTTATTAACTCATTTTGTAATTAGCACAAAGTTTCTTCCTCAACTATCTATAGCATGCTTAATATAATCAAGGGCAATGTGACAATGGTGGCAGAGACATGATCCTTCATCTGGAACAAATATTTCTTCCACACTTAATGCCCATTTACAATGAATAAATACCCACTGTTATACTTTCATCAAAGGGTGTATCTTTGTGTAAAATTATTTTCTGAAATACCATTCATTTTAGAAAGCGCTACTTATCATTTTTCATTACAGTGGATGTATTGTAAGCTTTATAGTTGTTTTCTTTATTGATATTGCTTCTGCCAGGGCTGCTGAATAACAATACATTTGGATATTGTAACCCATTTTTTACCTTCAGAGAAGTAGTTCCATACACAATGTAATAGGCTGATAATGATGAGATTAGCTAGTTTACTTCTCTAACTGGTTCCATTTGATTACTTTTTCTGCAAACACATATGCAAATATAGCTTGAGTCCACAAAGTAAATAGACAAAGGGGTTAGAACCAAAAAGAACTCGTATTTCCAAAGGACTTCTAAAACCCTGAAATTTCTTCTTTAAAACAAAGCACTCATAGATTGGAATGCTAGTATAGAGAACAATCCACCTTAGGTAGGAGGCAGGGGAAAAGATACCTGGCATAAACTGGCAAGTTCTACAATTCATAGAAAGTAGTACAATGCAACTGAAGGTAGACTTGACATTAAACAAAGTAGCAACTAAAAGAGAAGGTAGAGACATATAAAATACTTAACCAAGGCAAACAGAAGCAAGAATCAAGACCGGAAGTCAAAGGGAACATGAGAGAGTACTTGGAGAGCTGGAAAGATGGCTGAGAACACTTGTGGCTTTTCCAAAGAACATGAGTTTGGTTTCCAGCATACACAAATACACACAGGGCAGCTCATAACTGCTTACAACTCCATTTCCAGGAGATCTACTTATCTTTTCTGACCTCCTCAGAAACCTGTACACTCATGGCATGTACTCACACAGACACCCACATGCATATAAATAAAAATAGAAATAAATCGTTTTTTCAAAGATTATTTTAAAAATTTCCTAAATTAGTAACTGCATTAAGTTACATGATATGTACACTACCATTAAGATAAAAAATGATAAAGTAGTATAAATGATAAGACTTGATACTATCTAATCCATCTGAAAAATACCTTAAACAAAAGGATGGGTTGATGCAAAGCAAATTAATATTTAAAAAACTAAATTCATTTTAATTATAACAAAAAGAAAGCTAAGGTAACTATATTAGTATTATATAAATGAAGTTCTCAAACTAAAAATACTACCAAACATAAAAATGATCATGCCATAGATTTTTGTAGTACAGTGTACAAAATAGTATATGTAGTAGAATGGATACTTTATCAAGAATATAAAGCCTCATAAAATATTATTATTATTAAAGAGTTTCAAAATATATGAATCAATCATTTGTAGAACTAAATAAGATGTAAGCACATAATTACAGCAGATAAACACTATTCTTTCCCAAAGTGAAAGTGTAGTGACAAGCAGCAGGTGTAGGGAAGACTTAGCAACTCACACATAACTGTACTCAATTGACTTTTGTACATCATCCCATCCAACACTAAAATAAAACACATGGAGAGTGCTATAACAAGATTTTATAAAATCAAGAATCTGGAGTCTAGGAAATCCAAGATCCAGATACTGGCAATTCTTTCCCTGGTTTACAATGGCCTCTTCTCCACTTTCACATGAGAGGAAGAATAAGGAGCTCTCTGGGGTCAATTTTATACAATACTGATTTTACTCCAAAAAGACTCCATCTCATTACATGAATAAATGACATATTCAATTTCATTCACTCACCTCTGTCTCTGCTGATCACACCACAGTGGAGGAGACTTGGTTTTAAATTTCTGAATCTTGAAAATAAACAAGTATTCAAATCATATCCACAAAGCAAAATTTGTGTGCATTAAAATGGATTAAAATAGAATATTTTATACTATAAAACTATTTTTTATATATTTAAGATGACTGAAGTCACAGAAATTAATGTAAAGTTAATACTGGAAATTCAACTTAACACATCTAATTCTAGTGAGTCAAAGGAAAACTACAATAGCTTGTTTTCCTTTTAACAAATACAATCAGAGCAGTAATATCAACATTTTTAGAATACATTAAAATAATATTTAGAAGGAATTTATAGTGTGAAACTTGTATAAATAATAAAAAAGAGAGGTTAAAACCTGTGACTTTAAATTAAAATAAGAAAAATTTAGAAAACATGAAGTCTACAGTGAGCAGAATACAGGAAGCAACAAGAAAAAAAAAACAGTACACATAACTGAAAGTCAAAACATTGTAATATAAAAAACAATAATAAAATTAAAAGATAGCTATTTGAGAAGATTCTAGGCCCCACTCACATGGACCATGGAGGGTAGGGAACAACAAAAATGACTAAAATTGGAAAGGAAGGAGGAGGCATATCTACAAATTTTATAGATAGCAAATTGGTAATAATACAAAACTATAATTTCTAGTTTAGATGAACATTTGTAAAAGGTACTGATGAATAAATAATTTGTCTGGCTTTATTTACTCACTTTTATTTCTGTTTTAGCTTCACGTCATTTCTTCGGTGACTGCAGATTAGCTATATTTGAATTCTGATGCCCTTACAAAGGCACACCTAGGTATAGCTTTCTGTGTATTTGTTATTGTCAGGATATGTAAAGTTCTTGGCAACTGTGATTTGATACTTTTCATAAAATTTGGAAAACTTCATCCTCTAACTTTCTTTTGGTTTTTGACCACCTTCCTGATTGCACAATCCTATTAAAGTATTTAAAATTTAAAAACATTAAACCTTCCACCCTGTAACATGCCATGTTAAATCAACAACAGGAGATTTGGCATTACCTTCTCAATGATTATTTTCCAGCATTTATTTTTTTCAACTCCCTTTTTTTAACTGAATTTTTGCCCTCCAGTTCATTATCCTAAAGTTTTTGTGTTTAATCTACTATAACCACCATATTGACAATTTTAATTTTAATATAAATATCATGTTTTACAATTTTAAAACTTTATTTGTTGAAGCTGTTAATATTTTCGGTTGTCTTCTTGGTTCAAATATTTTCCCTTTAAAATGAATCTATGACAATATTTGGTTCATCAACTAGCTTTCTTTTCTTGATTTTGTGGGGGTTGTTTTGCTTTCTAGGTTGTGTTTTTAGTCATAGCTGATAATTTGGTTATGTAATTCTAAACATTCTGTATAAAATGGTCTTATATTACCATTCCTTATAAGGGATATATTCGTATCTGGTGAGCAGATGCATTTCAAATGGTTTACACTAGCAAGGAGAAGGCTTTCCCATAAGCCTTTTGCTTGGGTACATCTTTGCCATCTTCCCTCTGCATGGCCACCTTCTTAAAAAAGCCCTTTCTCCTCAGGAGCTTTTGGCTTTCACTTATTGTCTGCATCAGGACACAGCCATTTTTGTTTCCACAGAATATCTGCTTTGCTTGTTTGTCTCTTTAACCTATAAGTAGCTGCATTCTTCTTATTCTGTCTCACTGTGCACGTTTGCAGCTTAGGAGTCAACTGCTCTTTTTAGCAAAAACTGACAGTAGCACCTTGAGCTCACATGTCAATGGAGTCTCCTTTTCTCTAAGTCCTTGGTGTTTTACAAGCTCTGAATTTTTCCATAAATTTATTTCTTTCTCTGTTCTTTCAGGCATTTACTTGACATATAGAGTGAATCTATACAAAGAGGGTCATTTGCCTGGAGTGGATGCTGAACTAAGCCACTTTGGGACCTTGGGACCTCCTGCCTTTGCTGAGGAGGAGATAAGGATATAGAGAGAAGAGAGAGTGACTGGGAGGGGTGGGAGGGAGAAGGGAGTTTCAACAAGAGGATACAAGGATAAAAACTGAGACTTTATTCATAGTAAAAAAAAAAAAATCTGTGTACATTGCCGCTGATAGATGTAGCCCGTACAAGAGTGCGCTTTAAATAATCATCATATTTTTCTACCTGTGCTCACAAACATATCACATAATGCATGTAAATGTTAGTGCTTAGCTGTGCATTTAACCCGGAACAGTTTTGTCTTACCTCAGTATTATGTAAGTGATGTATATAACTTTAAATCTTCTAGTAATCTCATTAAATAAATATAACATGTGAAATTATATTTCATAATATACTTTACTCAATTAAAGTTAAATATATTTAAAACTTCCATTTAACATATCATGCTTTCAAAGTTTCTTGTGTAATTTAAATTAAATTGATATGAATCTCATATCAATTCATACTGGCTCTATTTCAAGTCCCGAAGAGTCAGCTTCATGTAACTCATGGTTGCTGTATTAAAAATGTCTACGTAGAAGTCAGAGAATATACAGGGGAAATTGGGAGTACCAAAAAATATTATGGCAGCTGACCGTAATAACCTAGTTAAGAGCTAGGTAGGACTCGGTCCCTATTTTTTTGAAACCTAGCAGGCAGTTTCTGAGGAAGAGCCACAAGCAAAGGCCAATCAATCTCCAACACACCCAGATAAGGATAAGACAGCCTGGTATGTGCAGTACCATGCCTGAGCCACAATTAACAGCTGATGGTGATAACCAAATAAAGACAAAGCCCACTACTTATCCATGTTTGACCCCAAAAATAGAAAAACTGTGCTCTTAACTGAACCTTGACTAATCCTACCCAATAAGAATGTACTAATATGACTGGCACTTGCTTAAGCCAATCATATCTGAGATGACCTAACTACCCTAGGGAACCTCCCTGTCCCTGCCTTAGCTGTGCTTAAAAGGAGCCTGCAAGCTTCTCTCAGGGTCCTAGCCATTTTGCCTTTGTATAGGATGGTCAGTCCCAGCACACTGGAATAATAAATGCTTTTGCTGATTGCATACTTGGATAGTGGTCTTTTGTGGGACTTCTATAGGATCCTAACAAAAACGTGGCAGATGGTAAATATATAATGCACTGCGATAGTGGCTGAACAATTCCAATTATCTCCATCTGAGAGACAAATGGGTATCTAGTTGCAAAAATACTTTATGTTAGGTACAGCACTCTTGTGTATAGAATCCTTTTTAACAGCTATATAATCAATTGTCCTATTTTGTTTTGAGAAAAATACAAATTCTAAGATTTAATTGGTAGCAGGATTTAATTTTTTTGGACCACATCCAAGAGGATGGGATCTATCCTGCATCCTGAAAGCCAGGATTGAGGCTTGAAACTCAGGCTGAATTAATCATGTGGACCTACTCAGGAATCAGCACACAAAACACTGAACATTTGAAAAAACATTCACAGAGTGACTGAAATACTTACTGAAGTAACCATGAGTGAAAGCAAGAGCTGCTTGGCAGCATCACAGTTCCATCCAAACTAGACAGTCTATCCATTGTCATTGTCATTCAAATAGCTGATTCCTAAATCATGCCTCCTACTTTATTCCAGGTTTTCCCATGAGTCTCTGACGTCTTGTGTGTGAATTCATGATTTATCTACTTAGTGAAGCATAGTTGCTATGTGTATGCATCAAGGAGCCAAATGCTTGAGTTTAAACTCTATCTCTATTATTTATACATCAGAAGCCAGGGCCTTGACACATTATTGTTAAAACACTCCTCCCCTCCTCGCCCAGTTTGCTTCAATTATCAAGTAGCATGGCAGCTACCCTTCCTTCTAGATGCTAGACTCAAGATACACATTCAAAGGACTACAGATGCTAGTGATGTGTGCAACATTTTCCCCCATTGTATCTCCAGTTGCCTTGTTAATAACAGAAAGCATTTTTCAAAGACCTACTTTATCATAGACACATAGAATGTTTTCATTTTTATTACTTAAAATCGAGACAATAAATGTAACTTAATAGTGAATGTTTACTTACAATGAGCAAGATCCAACATTTGATTCCAAGCTATACAATGAACCATAGTAAAGTATGTAAATAAGCTTACTGTATGAAAATAATTGTGCTTCACTTTTGTAGTTTGGGCAAAGATTTCCCCATCAAGACCTTAATCACACATTGTTGATATAATCTCTATTCCCTCTCTTCAACTGGACTCCTGTAGCTTGGCCTGGTGCTTGGCTATAGATCTCTGCATATGCTTTCATCAGTTAATGGATGAAGTCTTTATAATGACAGGTGAGGTATTCACCAATCTGATTACCAGGGTAGGCCAGTTCAGGCACCCTCTCCACTTTTGCTACTAGTCTAAGATGGGGTCTTCCTTGTAGATTCCTGGGAACTTCCCTAGCACTAGGTTTCTCCCTAACTCCATGATGTCTCCCACTATCCTCTAACAAGAAATCTCTTTCCTTGCTCTCCCACTCAGTCTAAGTTCCAGCTCAACCATTTCATCCCCTTATGTTCTTACCCCCCACACCCTCCCCTCTTGTAATTAATCATCTGAAAGTATTATTTTTATGTTATTATGCTTGCTTGGCTAGTCAAGTTGAATAAGATTAGTTTGAGTACAAGGCATTTTCTTTCATAATGCTACTTCTACACTTTTGGGAGAGAAACCTGATAGGCCCTCTTCAGTGGTAATGATAACTACCCAAGAGGAAGTGAAGTTTCATCAAGATTTAAGCCAAAGCTATATATAAAGCTGAGGAGAAATCCAGTGTTAAGCATGCGAATTGGGATTCAAATTCCCACAACCTACATAAATGCCTGGTGGCCATGGACGTACTCATATAATTTCAGCTTTGGGAGGCAGAGACAGAGGGTTTCTTAGAGCAGGCTGGCTTAGCAGAACTGCCCCTGAATTACTTTATTTGAGTCCATTGGTTGCAATTTGCATTGCTTTTGTTTTAGGCTAGAGCAGGCCTTCTCTTTTGGAACTGGTCTAGTGTTGAGTATGTTGGACTCACATTCTAGAAGGTAAAATTCATTTCCCGATGACTAACAACGGGAACTGAGTATTACTGTGCTCCAGGTGCAGAATCGCTTGTTCTATGTGGCCACTGTAAGGGCTAGGTATTATCAGACTTAGACTTGAAGATGGAAAAGTTAATACATTTTAAGATGAAGTCACATGACCCCACAAAAGTGCCCAAAGGTAATCTACTATTTTCAGTAACTTGCTTTACTCTGAAAACATTTATTGTCTCTCAAGAATGACTCATTGGGAAAATTTTCAGTTTATCTTAGCAGAAACTGGAAAACAAATGATAAATAATTTCTTAATGAACATTTAATTAATTTATATGAAGCAAAGGACAAATGAAAGTCATAATGCATTTGCCTAGATTTTTCTGAGTACATTTTTATTTAAATGTGTCATATTAATTGTAAATAACTCTTGGACTTGTGACCTCTACTATGAATCACTTTAAAGGTTTAAGTGGCTTAAAGGCATGACAACTTATTGTTTCCACATTTCTGTGGATTTACCACACAGATATTTTAGACCTTGCCTGGGCTTACATGTGAGATGTGGTCTTAAGTCTCAAAGATGTCTAAACAAGTCTTAGAGACAAACCCTTAGCTTGAACTTTAGATTAGGCCTCATGACACTCTGAGAATGTCCTGCTGGTCCTAACACCAGGTTTCAGATCCAGATTTTCATCTTCAAGCCACCCTCCCCCAATTTCATCAGTCCCAGTCAGGCATTTTCTACATTCTCTGCAGAGGTTGAAAGTGATAGCCAGATCTATTAGTTTATTTGGTTTATTTTTGGTTTTACACACTATAATAGGAAATGATTTGACAGTTATTTTTTTCCTCAGTGACACAAGATGTGTCAGCTCTTCATTCACTTGGAATATTTCTCAGCAATATTCTCAGCCTTTCCTTGGGGTGATATATTGTGTATCAAATAAAGTTTGCCTGAAAATCAGAAGGTAGAGCCAGCCACAGAGTTAGTCATAGAGGTCAGACAGTGGTGTCACATACCTTTAAGATTAAACACTCTGGGGAGGCAAAGATCTGTCTGGATTTCTGTGAGTTGAAAGCCACACTGGGTTACATAAGATCAGTTGAGTCCAAAAGAGAAAAAGAGCTAGCTACTGGTGGCACAAACCATTATTCCCAGCACTTGGGTCCATATACCTTTTTTTTTTTTTTTTTAAACTTTATTTATTTATTTATTTGCCTTGGTGTTTGCCTGGAACTGGAACTACAGACAGTTGTTAGCTGCCATGTGGGTGCTGGGAATCGAACCCGGGTCCTCTGGAAGAGCAGACAGTGCTCTTAACCGCTGAGCCATCTCTCCAGCCCCTGGGTCCATATACCTTTATGTCCAAAACTAGGAAGGTTGAGAGAGGAAGTGATATGGCTGAGCAGAGAAAGGAATATTAGGTGAGAGGAGACAGGAGCTCTACTCTTCACCCTGGGCCTTCCTTCACTCCCCTTCTTTATCTGAGGATTCGTGGAGACAGAATCTCCCACTTTAGGCCTGAGGATTCAGTAGTGGTGAGAAGTAGCTTGTTCTTCTATCTCTCTGATCTTTTAGCTTTTCCTCAATATCTGACTCCAGGTTTTTATTAAAAGACAAACAAGGATTCCTGCAATATTTTCTTGGGGGATTTTTGTTCTCTGGCCAGCCTCTACTTATCATCAATACCTAAGCCATTGCTACATATTTAATGTGTTGGGAATAAAGGCACTTTAATGATCATGGACTAGTGAAGAATTAGTGAAGGAAACAGAACCATGTGGATGTTACTTATTAAGGGATTTATTAGAATTTTATTCTGAATGTCTTGGTCTAGAATTTGAGGTCAGATGTCCAGGCAAGGTCAAGCAATGTCCCATTATCTAAACTACAAGATGATCTCAGGTAGGTAACTAGCATCTCAAAAACTACCGTTAGCCTCCATTTCTTTATTTGTGAGAAGTTAAAAAAAATAGTATCTTTTCATAGAATTTACACATAACCTAAAACATTACATGGAGGGGTATTGTATCGTAAGAATGTGATTCTAATTACTCCTTCTGGAAAATTGTGGTGAACATCCCAAGTCTTTTTACAGAGTTCTTAAGGTACTGATAGGTTTTGACCTTCCAGTATTGCCCACTCATTCTCAGCTTGGGAGTAGTATATTCCCTTTACCTGATACTTGTAGCTCTGTGAGAGAATTCTTCTTTCGACAAATGGCTAGGAGAGGCATATGATTCTAGATGAGGACAATCACTCCATAGAAGCCATAGATCCTCTGACATGTATTCCAAGTGGTCATTTCATGGAACTTCCATATCTATGTCTTCTGCTGATGGTTATGCTATTAATTTACAGTGCAATTCTTTTTCTAAATCATTTTAGTCTAGGAATTTAATTTTCTAAACTACACATAGTAAGAAAAATTTTACTAATTTTTTTGTTGTTGTAAGAATAACTTTCACTTTTCTTCTGTCAACTTTGGGCTGTTATCCCATTTAACTTGGGATGAATTCATAGAAAGCTTTGAACTATTCTGACTTAAAAATAAATAGTCCTAATAAAATTACAAAGATAAACAACTAAAAGTATCTTAGTATGTTATTTGTGCCTCGTTTTATCTATAATTTCCCCCATGAGCTGAGATACTTAGCTCTGGCAATTGTAGCTTTTTTTTTTCCTTTGGAATTTTGTTATTTTTGTCTTTTCTGGGGAATTTGTATTTTTCTTTCTACTTTCTTCTCTCCTTTATTGTGATTGCCCAATAAACTGATGAGCAATGTTGCAGTCTAGGACTTGTTCCTGTCTCAACCAGTCATTATTAGTCTAAGACTGACGCCAGCTATAGTTTCACTTATTCAGTATTTACCTAAGCTTGAAAAATTTCATCTTTCTGGATGCCACATCTTGGCTTTGCAACAACATTCCAGTGACATTCTCATGTTGTCATCTGTCACAGCTCTTGTTGGCACTGAGCATGAATTTCTCAGCCCCAACTCTACCGCTTAGGACTCTGCCCTGTGATGACCAAGCGTGTGTTATCCATCTCCAATTTTTCTGAAATGCCACATACATAAATAATTGCTAAATACAGTAGAATCTATCAACAGGAGGGGTAAAGAACAGCAGTAATGCCAAACTCTTTAATGGTGCTCTTTTCTTCAGAATCTTTTGGCTACCAGTCACCCACCAGGAATTTGCCTGTGACCACAATTCAATGTTTCTAATTTATAACCATATTTATTTATTCTCTTTCCTCCCACCACTTTCTATGCCTATCAGTCTTCATCTATTTGGGGATCTAGTTCTGCCTTTTCCATTTCATGAATTTCCTTTAAAAAAAAATGGGAGTTCATGAACTCTAAAATGACAGCTGAGGAACCTTCATGGAAAGGAACTAAATCCTCTGAATGTAGATGACATTTGAATAGTGTGGGCAGTTTCTGGAGCCTCTTGCAGGACCAGATTTTATTTCTGGTGTATGAACTGACATCTCAGAGCCCATTCCCTACAGAGGAACACCTAATTCAGCCTTTATACTGAGCGGCGAGGGATTCAGACCTACCTCAACTGGATGTGCCGACTGAACTAACTCACCTTTGGATTCTTTGTCCTCCTTGAAAAATGAAGGGGGAAATGGGGTGATGGGAGGCTGAAGGAGGACTGGGAGAAGAGGAGGGAGGGGGCAGTGGTAGATATAGGAAACACTTTTTAAATAAAAAATTTTTTAAAAATCTAATACCTTAGAGTGAGAAATAAGCATTTTGTTCTTTCTAGAATCCTCCCAGAACTTGTCCTCAGGGTTCACACATTTTAAACAGAATACCAAAGTATTTTTCTAAACAATGATGGTTTTCTTTCCTATGGGAAATTCTGAGCCAGCTGGTAACATTACAATTTATTTATCTTGCCACCCCTGCTTAAAAAATAAATCAGTGAAAGTATGTGGGGATTTAACTTCTCTAGGGAGAGGTATGTGTGACAAGGTAGAAATATTGCAATATAATTTTTTCTTGAAGGTGTTGATTATGTTGATGTGCATAACCCAGCTGACTTGATAAATAGAGCCCTGTTAAAGAAGACTATATTCACTATATTTGTTAAAACACATTTCTTTCTATTCATTATGTATTCCTATAGTATTCAGAAATGCTACTTCTTCTAAACTTTGATAAATGTATTAGGATTACACTTAGGCTTCCTCTACTAGTTCATATTTTTTTATTATTCTTCTAAATATATGCACTTATTTTTACAAGCAAAGCAGGTGGACATCTAAAAATAGAGTGATGGATAGGAAATTAAATGATAACTCAAGAATCTTAGCCACACCATGGCCTATTATAGTTAAATCATGTTGTTGGCTAATTGAAGCTGTGTCTTTTCCCTATGGTTAATGACTCATATATTTATCTTTATTGATTTACTGTACTTGAGCAACCCAACTATATCTTAATCCAAATAATTTGGAAGCACTGGCTTCAGTATTAAGTAGTATACCCTGATAACAAAGCCAGTGGGGCTCAAAAGTCTGTCACTAGGGGGTGGCTTTGAGAGTTTATAACCTCAACTCATTCCCAGTTCATTTTCTCTGTTCTGTGTTTGTGGTTGAGGATGTGATTTCTCAACTTTTTCCTCTAGCTGTTTTCTGCTATGCCTCCATCACCATATGGACTCTGGCTGGAATCATGAGATACACTAGGTTCTTTCTTTTCTCAGTCACTTTGAGTCATTGTCTTTTGCCACACTAAAAATAATATAACTAAGCTTTATTATTATCACTATTATTATGAGTGGTGTGTGTGTGTGTGTGTGTGTGTGTGTGTGTGTGTGTGTGTGTGTGTGTAGGTGTACGGGTATCATGTATAAATTTAAAAGAAAGTAGACAACATTTGCAAGTCAGTTCTTTTCTTCTGTGCTGGTCCTTGAGAGTCAAAATGAGGTTGCCAAGCATAGGTGGCAATTATCTGTCCTTGCTGAGGTTTCTCTTTTGCTATTAATGCTTGAATTTTATTTGTTCTCCTTTCAGCATTAATTAGTATCAACAAAGGGATCTCATGGTTCTATTTCAAGAATGGTTTGTAACTGACTTACCGAGTTCATCACAAGCTCCTATTTTCTTCCACGCCATCGTCTCTGTCTTTACAGTGGGCAGCAGGGAAAATGCCCCATCCATTCTCTCCTTAGTTACCTTGTTGATTGCATTTCCCTCTAGGACTCACTCATTGCTGAAGGTTCTAGTGAAATTTCTAAACTGACTTGAGAGAGGAAATGTGGAGGCTGGTTTACAGTTTGGGAAAAGCAAACTGGCTGATGAGGAGACCCAGATCTTCAGCAGTCCATTTTCACCTCTCCCACGGCAATATTACAAGTGTTGAGAACTCTAGGTGTTTCGTTTTGAAAATTTGGTCATTGAGAGGTAGTAAAAGGGAATTGCAGTGTATGTAAACTCCTGGTTATCCAAGTAATAATGACTATTGTCACAAGTCTGTAATTTGACATTGGCACCAACTCCTGCTTTTTTCACAATGTGTGTACTCTTGCTTTGTTTTGAGAACGTTTAATTCATTCTCAAAAAGATGTTCTTTTTAAAATATCAATGACCTCCAGTGAGGACCACAGCACCAAACAAATATAAATAAAGCTTATTTGTAAAATTTCTGTAGTAGATCATTGTATTTTTTTATCAACATGATATTTTCATTAATTATTTGAGCATTGTATACAACATTTTGATCATAATAACCTCAATTTCTGCATATATTTCTTCCTAGATCTACCACCATTTACCTACTCCCAAATTTCTTGTCCAACATTTGTTATTTTTAAAAATAAACAACTAAGTAGAATTTGTGCTGCCAATATACTTAGGAATGTGAGACCCACCAGTGTAGCACAGAAGGTCCACCAGGTGCCATATTCTTAAAGGAAACTGACTCTTCCTTCCTACCAAACTATCTATTGTCCATAGCTCCTTGGTTAGGGCTACAGGCTTATGATCCCATTCTTCCTCTATAATAGAATGCTGATTGGCTTGATCTTTTACAGGTCTTGTGCAGGCAACCACAACTGCTGAGAATTTGTGAATACTATTCTTTCTAATCCAGACTATAACCTTTTGCTCTGATTCTGCCCCAACATCTGGTGGTGGTGGTGATATAGGTGTCCTGTTTATTGCTAAGCATACACTGGCACTAATTCTCTGAGCTTTGAACAGTTATACAGTTCTGAGATACCTGTACAAAGGACCTCTCATAAGGTCCAAGAGTTGCTGCACTGATTTATGGGTATAAAGACATGAATTTGGAGGACAGATTGATAATCTGGGCATTGGTTTTGACATGTACACAGGTATATGTACACAGATATTTTACAAACAAATGATGGGAAGATTCTTGAATGAAGTTACTAAAATATGATCATAAATGCACATTTTCTATAATTCTCTCTCTCTCTCTCTCTCTCTCTCTCTCACACACACACACACACACACACACACACACACACAGAGAGAGAGAGAGAGAGAGAGAGATTCACATCAAGAAGAATATAGCTGAAATAAAAATGTTGACATTGGGTGTATCTGCATTATTCAAATATTGCCTGCATTCCTGTTTTTCAAATTTCTCAGTTTTCTTTGACAATAATTTTATAATGCTTCTCTAACTGACTTCAAGCAGCTTCCATCTCTTTCTAAAAAATATGACAAAATATCTCCAAAGATGAAATAGTGACACATATCTTGGAGATAATCAACATTTCTGTAATTAGATTTAAGGCCTGTGCAACAAGAGCATAATTATGCCTAGTACCAGAGACCTAGCTGCCTCTGCCACTCTCCTAGACCAGCAGAATTCCTAGCTACATTCTGACACCTATCCTCATACCCAGAGAAAAGAACAGCTCTCATCCCTCATCCAAAAACAAATGTCTTTATTTTAGAGACAATTACAGAAGTTTAAAGACAATTCTCTGTAATAGGAGACAATTACCGAACACTACAGGGGCACAACCAACAAATTATGGAAGAAGGCTCAGCCCCAAAGAAAGACATTTTCAACACAAGTCCTGCACCTAGGGCTCAAGGAACACAGAGAAAGAGGGTCTGAGAAACTGGAGACTGTAAGATCCTGAGAACCAGGATGTTTGCTGTGACACTGTGTCTCAGACATTTTGCTGCTGGATTAAGAAGCTTTCAAATCTTCAAGACAGTGATGAAGTCTGGTGTAAAAGAACATTGAGGAGTGACAATGACATCTGTCTGCCTACTTCAATCTAGTTCACAAGATCCCATTTCCTCCTAGGGTTGACCTTTGACCCTGCATAACTTTCCATAGGGTTTCCAGTGATAAGATAAGCAAAAATGGTCTCCTAGAAATACATTAGAATTCTGTAGCCACATGGTAAATAAGATCATTCACTAGGTGATTCCTTTTCATGCTTTAAATACAGATATGACCTTTAAAACTCATTCAAATGCATGTTTTTAGTTTTGAACAATTTTTACTGAAATTCAATAGTAGGATATTAAGAAGTAAGACAAGGAAGACACTTAGCATGTTAGCATCCTGTAGTTTATAATAAACTCCAAGCAACCTCCTGGAAACCAAGATAATGTTATTTCCCTATAAGAAGCAAGTTAATCCTGAGACACAACAACCACACACACACAAACTCACTCTCTCTTTCAAACACACAGATACACATGTGTACATACACACACATTCACATATATACAGATACATGCTCATGCTCACACACACTTGCATACATACACAGGCACATACACTTACATACATGTTCATGTATACATACAGGCACACACTCTGACATACATGCACACAAACACACACACACACACACACAGCCACAAACCCAATTAATTATGACTTAATTACCCTGCACTTGTTTCAGAAGCTCAGAGAAAATCTACCTCCCTGCTGGGTTTTGATTGATCAAGGATAACCTGATTATGCTCATTATTGGGTGAAGTATCTCTGCAAGTTCCGTGAAATATACACAGTTAAACCTAAATCAGCCTAACCCAACTATGCACATTGCCTGAAGAACCACTGAACATTCAATCTTTAGAATCAATTCTCATGTCTGATGAAGTCTTTAAGAATGGCTCCTCTTTGCCTCATTCTAACCTAACCCTTCACTCGTGTTGATAAGACACAATTCAGATAGTCAATAGAATACATTTCTGTTATGAATACCTATCCCAATTCTGCAACATGTCATGGTCTCTCTCCATCCATAGAGGAGGCATCATTTCCTTGCTCACATACCCTCACCTGAATGTGTTTCTTTTGTTTCTCCACTGGATGCTTCTGTATTTTGATTTCTTTTTGTTCTTCTCTGCAGAATCCTCTTCCTGTTCACTTCTTTCTTGCACAAACACATTTTTCTTACATTATTTCTTTGGTTTGAAAACCAACACAGTCCATTAAACCTTAGTACCTAGCTTATCTGGCCTTTGCTATTTTCACTCTAGATGGGGAACATCGATTTCTGCTTGCACTTCAACATGCAGGAGATATTTTCACATCTACCTCGTTAGCCTTTTTAACATTTTAAAAAAATTGCTAATAATTATTACCTTTACTCATAATTAGTTTCTACATAAATAAATAAAATACTTCCAAACTGATAAATAACCAAGTCAGGTGAGGTTTGTACTTTCACACATTTGATTTTAATATTTATTCTGACTGAATCCTATTGTCTCATCCAACCAAACACTTTATAATATTAATCCATCATGGTGATTACATGATATGTGGCATCTCGATACGGTTATACAATTCCTACAGAGGTATTAGCATATGTAACTACTCTAGATTATACAAGATTACTCAATTGTCATGACAAGGGAGCAGATATTCGACTTAACAGTTTATAGTTTTGGATGTCATCACCTGTCAAATCATTAAAAGTATTTGGGACATAAGCCTGACAGACTGGCATCCTATTCATAACTATTGTTTATTAAAATTAATTATGTAGTCTGTGTTCTTGCCAAAAGCATATCATTTGGAAAACACAGCATTTTTTTTTAAGATGACAAGTATCAACATTATGTCTGATCACATTAGGTTTTAGAAAGAGACACTTTCCTTGAAATAAGCGTGGAACAAATTGCTTTTCAAAAGGTTTTGCATAATTTTAATTTGCCTTTTTATTGTCATTAAGGAACCATCTGCAACTGTGGATTTTGAGAAACTTATAAACAATCTGCTGAGCAAATCTTGCAATTTAAACTATGGAGATATATAATTAAATAAGCTTTGTCAAGTGGAATAAAAACATAAATTGCTAAGTCTTAAAATTTATTTAAAAAGTATAGAATCCATGGTAGATATTTAATTATTTGAACAATCCAACACTAATTTTGGACAAGCAACCATCTAATCATTTGTATTTTGTAATTTGTGAAGCTTGAAGAGACAAAGAATAAGTATCTAAATGGTAAATAAATCATATTTTTTCAAAACCAAATAATTCTCTTTCTAATTCAATTTAATTTAAAATCAGCGGTAACTCTGGCCACATAAACTAATCTATTAGCTGATTATTAGTTCAGTGTAATATCTGATGTTTCACTGGAATTTTTATGGCATATTTGATACATTGAGGAAGAATAAAGATTCTTTACATTATTCCTAATTTAAAACATTTTGTAGTTTTAAACACCTTACCCCTGATCATTATGGACATCCCTTGCTGTTCATTGATTCACTCACATATAACAGTCATTTGTAGTCCTTTGGCCAAACTTAACCATGTGGCCACTAGTAGTAGTTACTATAAATAGGTAATGCTAAGTAAATGAATAAATATAAATACAAAATTTAAAAACATGCTGGAGATGTGGTTAAATGGTACAGTATGTTTGCTGTTTCTGCAGAATATTCTGGCTGGTTTCCTCACAGCTACAAAGTATAGTGCTCAGCATGGCTTGGCAACTTGACATGACTTGAAGCACTGAGGGAGTCAAGGAGGAATAGATGTGAAACAAATAACAGACAGGTGGACACAGAAAGTTCTGGGTAATGTGGGTTATGGAGACTCTGATGGAATGACAGTAATAAGTCAGACACCCAGAACCTCGGTGACTTTACTGTGTATAGCAAAGGGGATGGGTTTAGCTAGCTAGTGTCAGTAAAAATCTTTGTAGGTAAGTACTCTCAAGCTCTCCCAGGGGCAAAAGCTGCAACTTCTGGTTTTTACACAAACTGTTGACGTTCATATTTGGACTAAAGAAGGCTTTTCTATTTCTTTGTTTCTTCTCTGGGGCAGGGAGATTCTTTGCCACACCCTGGGTTTGAGACATTGGTCTTTGACATGGCCATACCCAAGCTTCCTTCAATCACCATAGGGAGGCTCAAAATTGCTATAAACCCAGTTCCAAGAGAAATTAAAGGCCTTTTGCTGGCATCTGCAGGCATTTTGGGGCATGTACATATTTTTTGGGAAACATACAAAAAAAGAATAGCTAACAAATATTGCAATTCAGAGACATGAGTTCATTTTCACTAAAGTCTTTATTTTTACTAAATGCTCATTGCAAAAGGACCTAGCAGACAGATGATGGTAAATACCACTAAGAAACATCAAACTATAAGTCAAGAATTAGATAAAATAGTATTTTCTTACTAAAGTGTAGGATCTCTAAGAAATCAGCCCAGTAAGCCTTTCCATTTTCCATCTTTGTCTTCACGAAATGCTATAGAGCTAGTTCCTGGAAAAGAATAGGAGAGATAAGAGTGTTTAGCTCCAGAATCCTTATCTTTAAAGAAATCATCTAGAAATTGCAAATATTTTGTGGTGACCTAGAATCCCAAACACGTCAGTGACTACAAAGGAGAAAAGCAGATATTTGTAGCTAAGCTAAGTAAAATAAACATGGAAGAACTGTATATATGTGTGGCTATTGGAGAATACAGCTTTTGATTATCAACATATTGGAGCAAGCACATCACCTCAAGACAAATGTATAAGCAAATTATGAGTAATTTTCTCAAACTCAATGGTCACAATAATTCTCATTAATGATATTTGTTTCTGATGTAGAGACAATTTCATGTTTTATTTTACACACACACTTGTTTTGTCTGCATATTTGGCTGGACCACTTACATGTCTGCTGTCTACGGATGCCAGGAGAGAAGGTCAGAATATCTGAAACTGGAGTTATATGTGGTTGTGAAGTACCATGTGGATTCTAGGAACTGAACCCTGAACTTCTAAAATGCATGTAGTGTTTTTAACTGCTGATTCATCTTTCCAGCTGTCAATTTTTTTCTGTTTACTTATTTACAAACACATAAATATCCGAAATTTCAAATACAGAGGAGTTTTTTTAAAACATATTTTGTCAAATGTATGTATGAATTATTGAACAACTACTTAAGTATTTCATTATTCTTTTCTATACTTATGTATATATATTTCATTTAGTATGTTCTTTATGAGTTTATTTTCAGTTCTACATTTAATCAATACCTTATATATTGTCTGTGATAAGATACTATGACCAAGGCAATTCATAGGAGAATTTATTTGGGACTTATAGTTATGGAGGGATAGGAGTCCATGATCATGGCTAGCAGCATAGTAGCAGACATGTGTATGCTGGAGCATTAGCTTAGAGCTCATACTATGAGGCAAAACCATGAAGCAGAAAGAGAGAGAGAGAGAGAGAGAGAGAGAGAGAGAGAGAGAGAGAGAGAGAGAGAGAAAATGGTTTGATGGTATGACTCTTTGAAAACCTGAAAGCATGACCCCATGACACACCTCTTCCAACAAGGCTACACCTCTTAACCTTACTCAAAGGACTAAATGTTCAAATACATAGCCTATAGGGCTATTGGATTATGTATTTGAGCATTTAGTCCTTCATTAAAAGCATCACACTCAAAATAATTCAGCCATTTAACCCAACTAGCATATCTGTTACAATCTTTACTAACTTAAAGAGTTCTTTTAGACTAATCTTTTAATTTATTCTCTTAATCTATTGTATAATCCACAACTATGCTTTTAACATTGCCTTCTACACAGCCTCTGGATTCCACAGATGTGAGAAGTGGAGTTAGATTTGCAGGGCTTTGAGCTTTCTAATTGAACTTCTGAAAGATGAGCCAATACACTTTTCATCATTATGCATTGAAGCTTTTCTGTGAAAACAAAGTTTTGGTGCTTAAAATACATTTGAAAATCAGAAACCTATGAAGCTTTCTACTATTATTTCCAGCTTCCTACAATTATTCCCATTTCATGGAAAAAATAGAAAGATGAAAGAAAAAAGAGCCAAATGGAGCTTCCTGTCTCAGGAATTTCAACAACCCCTCTTCTAAATTGCTGTCTCAAAACACAGCCCCAAAGTTCATTTTCCATTTTGCCCTTTGAGAGTCAAGCAAAAAATCAAGTGAGTAATGTCCTATGTTCCTTTTTCTGCAGTTAAATAAGCCATTGTAGTTTAATCAAACCCAGGATAAAGCAGTGGAGATAGGGTAGTATTTGAATTGACATAACAAGCCCAGACCAATGTCCAATTAAATGAAAAAAGCCCCTCTAGTCATAATGGAAAAGTCATAACTGTCAAGTAATTTCTTAGTTTTTCTGTTGGTGCAAATTCCATCTAGTGTTTCTTTACATTTAGTCACATATTTGTTTTACTTGTATGTGTGTATGTGTGCAGTGTATACATTTGCGCACATGTGTCAAATGTATACACTTACCTGTGTGTAATGCGAATGATGGAAGTTGACATCATATGTCTCTCTCAATTGCTCCCATCTTCCTCTTTGATACAGGATCTCTCGATGAACTGAGAACTCACACTGATTCACCTAGACGGGCTGGGCCAGGAGCAAGCCCCAGGGATCCACTGTTCTTACCTTTACACTCTGCAACCATAAATGTGCACTGCTGTGCTCCACATTTTGCATGGGTGCTAGGGATCCAAACTTATAGCCTTAGGCTTGAGCAGAAATCACTTTTCTCATTAAACCATCTCTCCATTTCCCCCATAAGGTTTTTAAAAAACATTATAAAAATATCATAGCTTCCACAAATACAACAGCAAATTCATAATTTACTAGCTTTAAAATATCAATTTAATGAACACATAGCAGACAAGCCTATGGGTGCGTAAACATCTGACCCCATTAGTTTCAATATGTTCTTGTGATAAATAAAAAAACACAAAGAAGATCATCTAGAGCTTTCAAAGCGCTGTGTTAAAAAAAGAAAGTTTTGTATTTGAGTCATTCCTGTAATATAGATTTATTTTCTGATAAAAATTAACTTTTTTCAGCTCACCCAATATTAAGGTAGGATGTTTCAAGAAAATAAGCCAAACTAAAAAGCTCATGATTTGGAAGTCTTAAAAATATTTATTTTAAGAAAATGGAGTCATTTTAAGTATCATTTTTCTTAACAGTGAGTAAATACATGGAGACAAAGGGCAAGAGAAAAGAAAGTGGGTGGGGTGAGGGACCCCACCCTCCCACTCTTGTTTAGCAGTACACTTGGCTCTAAATCTGGAAATACTCCTTTTGGAGTCTCACTTAAGCCACTTCAATGACTATTTCAGTGAGAAAAAAAAAAGTGGACCACTGTCATTTGGAGCTTTTCAGTTACCAAATATACTTAAAACCCTTGGAACAAAATATCTTTAATGCATAAGACATTGACAATATCTGAAAACCTTGAAAGTGTCATTATTGATATACACCAACCATTTTAGTTTCCAATTATCTGAATCTTTTGATACAAGGGCCGGCATTTGCATCACGTAAATATCTACAACTCTGGAGCGAAGCTTGAATAGCTTAGCTTTCCCAAGCCAGTACTTTTGAACAGCAGATAATGAAATCCATTGTTGATTGAGATGGGTCATGCTTTGGTTTGCTTTGTTCTACTAAAAGGGTATTAAAGCAGAACCAGGGGCTTAATTTTACTTATTCATAAAGCTACATATGCCAAATTGTATTTTAAATAAGTAATGTGAGATGTTTATAAGTGTATATGGCCATTATCTCCTCTAGAATGGACACTGCTGATTAAATACCCTAAATTTCTTTTTGAGTCTTCAGAGGAGAGCCACTAAGCATGGTTCAGCTAGTTTTTCTAGGGATCCACTTTAGAGAGGTATTTCAAGCTCTGCCAAAAGTACCTCCACTTAAAGCAGACATTTGGCTTTTATTTTCTGGGACAGCGATTTGAAGGGCTTAAGGCATTTGTTTTAATTTTAATTTCTGAAGCCTTTAAAATAGCATTCTGGAGTGGCCTGAGAAGGTTTCCTATTCCAGCAGCAACCTTCCTGGAATCACCCTGGTATTGCTGCTTGGCACTTATTTAAATTGTAGATTTACACTGGTCAGTTCATGATCAATGGGTTTAGATATTTAAAAAAGAAAGAAATTGTTTAAAAATCAGAAAGAAGAGATTTCATTATGATAAAAACATCATTGAGTGGTATCTAGAGTGAAGCCAACTGCATATAGAAAAACAAGCATACATCTTCAAAGCTTATTTCTAAAAGACATGATAGCATTCTCTACTCCCTGCCAATATTCTGTATCATTTCTTATTTGAATTCAGTAGTTTAGAATTTAATTGTGTTTTGTGGGTTTTTTGCATTTAGGTTTTAAGACTTATTTTTTTGTATATGTGTGAGTGTCTACATATACATATTTGCACTATATACATGTCTGGAGGTCAGATAAGGGCATTGAATCCCCTAGAATTGGAGTGGCAAACAGTTGTGCATTGACAAGTGGGTGCTGTGAGCAGAATGGAGAACCAGCGTAAAAGCAGTAAGTGCTCTTAACTGCTGAACCATCTCTCCAAAACTTTATCTACATTTCTATTATAAATGCAGACAAATTCAATGTTGATAAAAATACATGGGGTTGGAAAAACACACATGTATACACACATACATTCAAAAGATGTACAATGCAATACACAACCACCAGATAGTTTTTTGAATAAACATGTACAAGAATAAACAAATTGTATTAAAGATTTCCATTATTTTAACATTTTTAACTTATGAGAATATGTAAATTACATATACAATTAGGGTCTTCCTCTAGATATTCTATATAAAATATCAAAGACCTTATGAGAATAAAAGTTTAAACTACTGCATAATGTCTATGAAATAAATTGATCCTAATTTCTAATTATTACTGTACTGTAGGGCATAAAATTGTTATACTTTATGCACTAACAATGTGTGTACGTTCTGAATACAGCTCTCATTATTTGTTTTTTAAGATTCAGAAATTGTGTGGGCAAGCATTTCAGAAGTTAAGGTGAAAACATCTTACATTCTCATTGACACTACGAAGACTACTCATCTTACTGTTTCTTTCTGGAGCTAATTGCTATTGATATGCCTGCCCATTCACACACTTTCAATGATAACTTTTTTAAAGATTAGTTTTCTAAGTCATTTCCAAATCATTTTCTTCTCTATATTTAGTTTCATTAGTGTAACCATCATTTCTCCTATTTCCTTTAATTGAAAATACTGCGTTCATGGGCAATAACTGTGACCTAGTTTGCTTTCCTAATCTGTAGCTGAGCCTAACCTGGCTTAAGATGCCTTAGATTTTATTTTTTATGTTCCATGTATTTTAGAGAAAAGAAATATGGAGAGCAGTTATTTTCATTATTTAAAATGCCTACATAGTAACAAACTAACTACAACTATTGTTAAATTTGAAGCTGTGTTTGTCAAGGTTCTCCCTTTAAGATATCCTCAATGCTGTATCTTTTAAAAGAAATTCCAATACAAATGTGTCTTTTATATAGTAACAGATGTTGATAAAAAAAAATTAGTGACAAAACTAAGAAAAAAGAAGGAAAATAAATTTTTCCCTGTCTTTACTTTTCCCAGTTCCTTGCAGCCTCTGCTCTGGTCTGGATCCATTCCTTTTTTGTCTCCCATTAGAAAACAAATAAGGCATCACAATATAATCAATATGATATAATTAATGTAATATGATAAAGTAAAAACCAACATGTTGGAGTTGGATAAGGCCAACAGTGGGGAAAGAGCCCAAGAGAAGGCACAAGAATCAGAGAGTCACTCATTCAATACTCAGAGTAAGAACACTGAACTGCAAGGCATATTATGCTATATGCACAGACGACCTGGTGCAGACCTGTGCAGTGCTTGTGCACGCTGCTTCGGTCTCTCTGAGTTTTCATGAGCTTTGTGTCCCCTTAGTGTCATCCATCCCCTCTGGCTTTTACAATGCTTCTGCTTCCTCTTCTGTGGGCTTCCCTGAGCCATTAAGGGAGGAATTTGATGAAGATATCCATTATAGAGCTGCATCTCTCACTCTCTGTGTCATATCTGGCTGTATTTGTTTTCACTGGCTGCAGGAGGAAGCTTCTCTGATGATGACTGAGCAAAACATCAGTTTTGCTCATTGACCTATGAGTATAACAGATAGTCATTAGGACTTATTTTATTGCTGCTTGTCTTTTTTAGAATAGTAGTACTAGGATCAGTGACTTTTCTTACCAATAGATAAACAAAATATTTTGTTCTTTTTCAACATGATATATATATATATACTTGATTTTGCATCTAATATTTTCTAACACTACATATTAAGTAGCCAGAAGCTATCAATACTGTAAGCCGTGTTTCTAGAAGCACTCTAGTGTAAAATTTTGTACCCCTAGAATTTTCTAGTCAAGTTAGCAAAAAAGAAACTGAAATAAAATTGTTATGTAAATTTATACAACGAGAATTAAATTTTCGGAATGTTGAGAGTGAAACTAATTTTGTCCCAAACAAAACAGAGCCCCCTAATAATTTAATTTTAGTAAAAATACATGAAGCATGAAAAATACACCTATATACACACACATATACATACACTGACAGGTATATAGTTCAATGTACAATCATCATGCAGATTTTTGAATAAACATGTACACTTTATTACAGTCCATTATTTTAGTATTTTTATTTATGAAAATATTAGTTTAGTACTTTTATTATTTTAATGATAATGGACATATTACTTTATGTCCATTATTTTAGTATTTTTTTATGTATAAGAATATGTACATATTTTAATTAATCTCTTCCCATAAGTATTCTTCAAGTCTGTCCTATATAAAACTATCAAGAAACTTGTGAGAACACAGTTTTAAACTGCTGTATAATTTGAAATCTTCAAATGACAACATCAATATTTTTATTGACAGGAAATTCTATTTAAATATGCTTGTGTAACGTTATGAGGGTCTGCATTTCTGAAATTTTAATTTTATTCAAATACATTTTGCTGTCCTGGCAAGAAAACTGGACAAGCTTCTCAGGTCTCAGATCCTGGGTTGGTTATTCATTGTTTCCTGATGTGGTCATTGACTAGATGTCTATGATGCTGCAGTTTTTTGTCCTTGAATAAACAAAAGAAAATCTGATTTCCAGAGTTGGCCAATGATAAGAGTAGAGACATTTCTAAACAACTTGAATATTATAAACATAGAAAAGGTAACTTTTTATAAACATTACTTTGGGTATGACTTATTTGAGGAAAAATTTTATTGTTCCACAGGATAAATACATTAAAACTATTTGTTCTTCAGGTATTAAGGTTTATAAATTATTCTCTGTTGTGGAACCTAAAAATATCAGGTATAAAAATGTTTATGGTTTCTCTTTTTATGAAATAATTGTGAGTCTCTGTAGCCTGTAGTACTGGGCTAATACCCACCCAGATTTAGATATGTGAATCATGTAATGAATCAGAGAGATTCTGAAGACCCTTCACAGCCAGCCTTCCCTGGCACGCTTCATAATTTTGAGCCTTTCTGTATTCATACAGCCTCTACAATGAATACTTGGTAGATAGTATTTGAGAGTTTTAATTTTTTAGAAAATTGTCTAAAACCACAAAATTTTACATTTGGTGGAGATAACCTATGGAGAAAAGGCACTTTAAAAATAGAAAACATTTTTTTGTAAATGTCATGAAGAATGTAATTTTACTGCCAGATGTTTACAGCCATTTGTATTCTCGCCTGTAATCTTGTCACACAGTCGTGGCAGTCTTAGAGTTACTTTGGACTTCTTTCCCATTCACAATCGCAAACTCTCTTGAGTGGCAATGTGTCTTGGAAATTCACAGTATGAACATCTTTTGTGAACTTTAATTAAAGTTGGAAAAAGAGTAGACTGTCGAAACGAAGCTTAATTTGCAGCTGAAGGATTTAGATGAGACAAAGAAAATGTTCTTAACTGTATGTTTTGTTATTATTTCAAGTAGAATTTAGGAATCTGTCAGTCTTCAAAGTATTTTAGCAAATCAGCAAATGGTTTAAATGAACCTCATTTTTTATCAGGAATAATAAATATTAATGAATGAAAGTTCCAATTTCTTTCTCATTCTTTTTTCAAAGCTCAGCTTTGAAAAATCACAGCTCATGAGCTTGGATGATGTTATGACTGTCATAACATCACTACTTCACAACTTTATGGATTTATACCTGGTGACAATGTAGTCTGTATAATACCTTCATAGTTTGAGAAAATTACAAGTGGATCTTTATCTCACCAATCCAGTTGACGTTCCTACAAGAAAGTTTTTGTAGTCATTTATTGAGGGCTTTCTATTTTTTGTCTTATTTCTTTTTTTATTATGAATAAAGTCATAATTTTATCCATGTATCCCCTTTTTCAAATTCTCTTCCGCCTCCTGTCCCTCCTAGTCACTCTCTCTTCTATCCATCTCTTTATCTCCTCTCCAGTAAGGACAGGAAGTCCCAAGTTCCCAAGGTGGCTTAGTTCAGCATCCACTCCAGGCAAATTTGCTTTTCTCACCCCAACATAAAGACTGGGCCAGGTGTTTCCCTGGAGGGAATGGGCTCCAAGGTGCTGATCCAAGGTGTTTCAGATCCCAAGCTCTACATCAGTTGTGGTTTGCAGCTTGGACATGCTTAGCTTTTTGTTTAAAGTCCACTAATGAGTGAGTACATCCCCAGCTTATCTGTCTGGGTTTGTGATACCTCCACAAGGAGGATATTCTCCAAATCCACCCTTTTTCCTGCTAATTTTAGGATATCATTTTTTCTTACTGCTGAGTAGTTTTCCATTGTGTAGATGTACCATAGTTTGTTAATCCATTCTTCAGTTGAGGGACATCTAGGTTGTTTCCAGGTTCTTGCTATTACAAATAATGCTGCTATGGCTTTCTTTTTTGGTACTTCTTTCCTATCACTCAATGAACTGCAGTCTGTTTGCTTCAGAGCTCTAAGTGGTTATCCACAGCTGTGTTTTAAGTACGTATGTATAAGTGAAGATGATTTCAAATTTTAAAACCAGTGGTTAATGAAAAAAATGAAAAATTAGAGGTTAATTATGGAGTCTGATACATAAAACAATAAAACAGAATTTTGCATATATGCAATTGTTCAAGAAAAATGGGTCAGACATAAATTTTACAAAAATACAATATTACTGATGTATCTCCATAAGTTGGGATAAAGTAGATACTAAAGTTACAACCTATAATAATATGATAGAGGGACTGTAGATAAATAGTAGTTACTTAAAATCTGGTTGTGATGACATTAATGTCTGAATCTTTCATTTTGTAATTTTAATTTTCTGTTGCATGCTTTTAGTTTTCATTCTTTCTCTGACAGATTATTTTTACTGAGTAGCAGAAATTAATGATGGAAAATTAGAAATCAGTATGAAAGTTGGAGGTAAATTTTATGCAGGTGGGGAAACACGTGTGCCACAAACCCCATAATAGTGGAGAGGTTTCAGTATGGGGTTTTGAGAATAATTGTGTGAGCCAATGAGTGTATTTTTAATTCACCCTTATTTTAGTACATAGTTCACCTAGGTTCATAAAAGATGCTGCTGCCTGTCAATCTCAGACAAGTCTGTTTACTTCTCCAGCTACATGTGACTCTCAAAAGCTCTACAGTGTTTCCAATTTCTCAGCCAAAGATTGTGTACTCTGCAACTGGAAACAGCTCATTACTGGGTAGCTAGGTCCATAAAGATGACCACATGTGTCCATGTTACTGTCTATCTATTGATATTTCTTTGCTTTATTGGAAATCTCTTTTACAGGTTACTACTTCTTTCATGAGTTTTTAAATATTCTCATTACTTTATATTAAGCATATTTTAAATAATTTCAGTAGGTTTAAGTTTCTGCAAGACTTGCTGGGTTTTTCTATTTGACTTCATAACATTTGGGGTATATTGCTTTCATTAAAAAGGTTGTGTGTGGTGATATATGCTTAATAAAAAGTCTTGAATATCAGAAGAGAGTCACTCACAGAGCCAAGCAATGAAATCTAGGCAGTGGTAGTGTATGCCTTTTAGTCCCACCACTTGAAAACCAGAGGTAGGAAAATCTCTGAGAATTCAAGGCCAGCCAGGTCTACAATGAAAATTACAGAACAGCCAGGGCTATTACACAGACCCTCTGTCTCACCAAACAAAACAAAACAAAATAAACAAGCAAAAACGGTTGAAGAGATGACTCTGTCGTCTGATATTCCAAACTATTTTTATTAAATAGATATCACCACAGTTGTGATGTCTTATTTAGATATTGTGGGCATTCCT
Organism: Sigmodon hispidus; assembly: GCA_004025045.1. Taxonomy (NCBI): domain Eukaryota; kingdom Metazoa; phylum Chordata; class Mammalia; order Rodentia; family Cricetidae; genus Sigmodon; species Sigmodon hispidus. The sequence goes on from PVIH01005818.1 coordinate 113,530, forward strand.
TGATTCGTGTACTAAAAGTACACCATCTACAATAGACTTCTATTTCTCTTTCTCATATACATGTGATATACAGTCAGTTTGGCAGAGTGAACAGCATTTAATTGTCTACTAGAAGTTTCCCTGATTCTTTGGATGATAAATATTAATGGCATTAAAAAGGAAAAAAATGGTCAAAGCATCTTTTATATCTGTTAATGCTCCAGAAAAAAAAGACAGACACATTTTATTATCATGTTCCCTTCCTGATGTGTCACAGTTTAATCAAGTACCTGTATGTTTCAAAGTCTTTGATTGGCACTAAACTTTGATTTCTTACTTTTGACAGACTCAATGCTTTTATACAGACTCAGTGCTTTATAGACATTGGTCAATCAGTTGAAGTTAGCAGAAATTATTTTTGACTTAGTTTCTTCTTTAGAGTTACATGTTCATTTATAACCTTAAAGTATTAGCTTGCTTCACTGTAACCTAAAGCCATATATTTAGATAACCCTTTACAGGAATTTATGAGAATGAAGTACAATGATTACAATGCTCAGGGTTTTAATTTGTCCTTTGGAGTCTCCTTTCTAAGACATTTATAGTCATCTTCTAAGCCAGGGTTGGTAGCCTATGGTCTGTGAGACTAACTGCAGCCAGCCATTGGCATTACAGAAAATGTGTGAGAGCAGTGAGTGTGTGTGTGTGTGTGTGTGTGTGTGTGTGTGTGTGTGTGTGTTAGTAAGAGGTTTATCAGTGGTATATGTGCACATTTATGCAGATGTGCCTTTTTGTGCAGAGAAGCCAGAGAGGTTTGGTAGGTGTTATCCTCTATTCCTCTCTGCCTTAGTCCATCAATACAGGGTCTTTAACTGAACCTGGAGCTAAACAGGTGACCAAAAAACTCAGAAATGCTCATGAAATCCCCCAAGACCACCACAGACACACAATGCTGGGATTACAGGCATGATTAACTATGCTTGACTTTTAATTGGTTTTTTGGAATTTGAAGTTATGTCACATGATTGTACAGCATGAAGTCTTACCTAACTCCTAGAAATTAATTTTTTATAAATTAAAGATTATCAAGATGTAGACATTATCTTTCATAATAGGTCTTGGGATCCTAACTCTAATCTCAGATGCTCACTCATTTGCAGAATCTACATGAAAAGAAAGAAACATTGTTTACTTTTTGTCTTCTTTTCTTTCTATTTTTTATTTCATCTTCTTATTCTATCCCCTTTTCAAGCTTCCTTTGAGATCCCTACCAAAAACTTCTCATTCAATAATTATTTTTATCTCTAGATAGATGAGGAAATACACGAATGCAGGCACAGTCCTGGCTCAGTTCAAGGCTGACATATCTGACTGGCCTGTCAATCTACACCTGGCCATGTGCACAGCCTTAGCCCTGGCAGAAGCTCTTCTTGGCCTCCTTCCATGTAGTGAGGATTCTGGATTCTCTGAGAAAGGCAGGCTTCAGCTCCCAAGTGGTAGACAGAGTATTTTTGATTTTCTTCTTGGCAGGAATCAAGCTCTTGGCTCCTTTATTGTTTGTGTCTGGACATGAACTCTGATTGCCTGACTGCCCCAGCTCTGAACAGGCATCCATTCTCCTCACAGAGCAGTGTATTTTGCATGTGAGTCCAACCATATAACTTTTATATGTTACCCCTCATTACCATATTTTTAGAGCTGAAAGAAGTGTTGAAACTAAGTTGCTGCATCATCTATCCAAGAACTGAAGTTCACCGCAAGCTTTTACAAGGTGCTCTTTCATCTGTGTGAACACAGCAGACCTTTACTGGCATCTCAGATATGATCTTCATTCTTCAAGAAAATAATATGGGCTTAAAGTAGAAGATTCAATGAAAACATACATGTGTATGCTTATAATTAAATACCTTAAACATGACATATGAAAAATGAATTGTTGTTTATTTAAAAGTACTTATCACTAGGACCATTTAAAGTTAACTGAATGTTAAATTACTATGGTCTTGAGTTTCTAAATACTTTGGGAAAACTAAATTCTTTGGAAATAACTGGAGTGTTGTCAGTAGGGTAGTTGCTGTTAAGAATGTGATCTGGGTTGTCAGAGAGGTAAGGGTCAGAAACATTCAGCTAAGCCATGAATTTCTCATTGCATGAATTCCTTGTGCAAATGATGCACAAAAGTTCACCCTCCCCATTTTCTGCAGAGCAAAGAATTGACAGAGCGCAGCAGGAGACTTCAGGACATATGACAGGTGCTGATTTCTATGTTGACACACTGAAGCCGTTATATTAATGGCTGAAACTCAAGACATACTTTGATAAACTCAGAGATTTTATGCATCCCTTCTCATGAGCGTATGGAGTTCTAAGGAAAGCACCACACTGTATGAGGCAAGATAAGATTTATCTCTGAGTGCCTTTCATCAGTAGGGTAACCTAGGCCAAGTAAATAAAACTTCGTGACCTCTGTCCAAGAATTATGTTGCTTGCACTTCCATTTCTCATCATGAGTGTGTGAGACAGGGTGGAGGAAGGGGATGAGTATTGCAGCAAATAGCTCATGTTTCTTCTGGGCCTATAATTCTATCAGCTGAGGAAAGTCTATTTATAAAAATGTCCAGCTGTGATGGGTGTGATGGCATTTAGGTTTAATCTCAGCACTCAGGTACCAGGAGCAGGCCGATCTAGACTAGTCTCTACACAGTGAGTACTAGCGAGGCCAGCCAAAGCTGGATAAGTTGACATATCTCAAAATCAGAGCAAAGGAGAGAAATAAAGGAGAGTCCAATGATTAGATAGAATTAATGTTTCCCACAGGCTAAAGAAATAGGAAGAGAGGTATTTTTGTTTTCTGGATATATAACCACGAGTCCAGTCTGCATCAAGTTTTCAGTGTTTACTTTCTATGTTATTCAATAGATCCCTTCACAAGACCTGTGCATCATTCAAATTGTTAATTGCAATTTTTACTTATTCAAATAAACCAGTAAATTTTTTTATGTAAGATGAATTAACAAGAAAATGCTTTTTTATGAAAATGTTGAAATTATTGATCAAAACTGGTGAGATGTGTGGAACAGTTTTAGCATTTAAGTAATTCTGAATTCAAGACCGCCCCTCAATGTCTTTTGCATAGGTCTGGGGTATAAACTTTTGACGTTGTAGTAACATCAAAGACAGATGAGTCTGAGATGTTTTGATGACATTGTAATATTAATTTCTCCTATACAATATAGTTTTACTAAACAGAGAAATATCAAAATGGTTTGAATAAATTTAAGTACTTCCTTTTTTAATGCAATGAGAAATTATGTTATTCTAGCAAAGAAGTGGCAGTAGATAATTCTTTTTTTTAAAGTATTTATTTTTATTTTATGTAAATTGGTGTTTTGCCTGTATATATATAACTGTGTAAGGGTGTCAGAACTTGGAATTACAGACAGTTGTTAGCTGCCATGTGGATGCTGAGAATTGAACTCAGGTCCTCCAGAAGAACAGTCAGTGCTCTTAACTGCTGAGTCATTTCTCCAGCACCCCGGAGTAGATAATTCTTAATGTCCATGGCAAAACTGGCTTCAGAAATCTGGCCAGGTTTTCAGTACTAGGCATGATTTTTCTTCATTGAATGGGTCTTAAGTTCAAGTACATAGCTCTTGATTATCATCTATATGAAAATGTCACTTATTGCAAATTTATACATATCTTATCATGTTTATAAATGTCATGGTTCATAGTTGTGTGTGGTTGAGTAGGGCAGTTTAATTACTTCTCTCTTTAGGCAGCTTACATAGTATTTTCTGGAACCTTGGAAGCTATGGAACTACATAGTATTTTCTGGAACCACAGAAGGAAAAAAGACCTTCAAGTTGAATACAGTTTAATTATCTTAGGACTGTGTCATAAGTGTGTGGTGTCAATAGGAGTCCATCTGCAATGCCTGAGAGGTAACCATCTACATCAATAATCTATATTGTTTTGAGAGTCTCTTAAACTACCCTGACCAATCATTCATAAAGAGATTTCTCTGCTTAGTACTGAGAATTTTGTCTGTGGTTCTTGTAGGGAGTATTATCAAACCATGTGGCTTAAATTTCATTTATATACCTCTGCTCTGGGCAGGGGACTGAATTTCTAGTCTTCAATCTTTGTCTGTTTGACTAATTGGAGGCGGGGTGGCAGCCCTGCAAATTCCCTCAGCAGCAGCTGGGGGGACCATGGCAGTCAGAGTTTATCTCTATAACATATAAACAAACTAAAGGAACAAAACTACATGATCATATCCTTAGATGCTGAAAAAGTCTTTGACAAAATTCAACACTCCTTTATGATTAAAGACCTGGAGAGATCAGGAATACAGGGAGAAATCCTAAATTTAATAAAGGCAATTTACAAGAAGCCGACAGCCAGCATCAAACTGAATGGAGAAAAACTCAAAGCAATCCCACTAAAATCAAGAACTAGACAAGGATGTCCTCTCTCCCCTTATCTATTCAATATAGTTCTCGAAGTTTTAGCTAAAGCAATAAGGGAATGAAAATAGATTAAGGGGATACAAATTGGAAAAGAAGAAATGAAACTATCTCTATTTGCAGATGATATGATTGTATACATGAGTGACCCACAAAATTCTTCCAATGAACTGCTATGGCTGATAAACACCTTCAGCAATGTAGCAGGATACAAGATTAACTCAAAGAAATCAGTAGGCCTTCTATACACTAAAGATAAAAGAGCTGAAAAAGAAATAAAGGGAACATTACCCTTCATAGTAGCTGCAAACAGTATTAAATACCTTGGAGTAACTATAACTAAAGAAGTAACAGACCTATTTGACAAAAATTTTAAATCACTGAAGAAAGAAATTGAAGAGGATATCAGAAAATGGAAAGCTCTCCCATGTTCCTGGATAGGTAGGATCAACATAGTAAAAATGGCAATTCTACCAAAGGCAATCTACAGATTCAATGCACTGCCCATCAAAATCCCAACACAATATTTTTTGACCTTGAAAGAACAATACTCAATTTCATTTGGAATAACAGGAAAGCTAGGATTGCCAAAACAATTTTACTCAACAAAAGAACCTCAGGAGGTATCACTATACCTGACTTCAAGTTATACTATAGAGCTACAGTAATAAAAACAGCCTGGTACTGGCATAAAAACAGACTTGTGGATCAATGGAATAGAATTGAGAATCCAGACATTAACCCAAAAACCTATGAACACCTGATCTTTGACAAAGAGGCCCAAAACATTCAATGGAAAAAAGATAGTATATTTAACAAATGGTGTTGGCATAGCTGGATGGAAGTGTGTAGAAAAATGCAAATAGATCAGAGCCTGTCACCCTGCACAAAACTCAAATCCAAGTGGATCAAAGACCTCAACATAAACCCAGCCACTTT
>PVIH01005819.1:0-15882 GCA_004025045.1 Sigmodon hispidus
TATTTCAGCTTTTATTTCAGCTTTTATTTCAGCTTTTAGTTCCTGGCATGTTTCTTTCATAGATTTGTTCATCTCTTCCAATTTTTTGTTTGTATTTTCTTCTATTTCTTTAAGGCTTTTTTTCATATCTTCCTTGAGAGCTTCGATGATCATCAAAAAGGAATTTTTGGTGTTGCTTCCTTCTGTTTCCTCTTCATTGTTCAGTTCAGGTCTTGTATTTGTAAGATCGCCACTCTCTTCTGGAGTTACCATGTTGTCCTTTGTAGTATTATGTAATTTTTTGCACTGACATTTGCCCATGGCTTCAGTGGTTCACGATTAGATGGGTCCTGGTCAATTGTGGCACTCGGGTTTGTGTGCCTCCTGTCTCCTTTCTGGTCAGGGTCTGATTCTGTCTTTCAGAGACTCCTGCAGTTGTTGGTTCCCTCAGTTCGAGGTTGTGGTGGGGAGCCATGCAAATTCCCTCAGCAGGAGCTGTGGATGTGGTCAGGGGCAGAGTTTACCTGCCCCTGCTCCAGAGTGTGCTGGGATTCTGCAGACAGCCTTACATCACTTTATTCACCCATTATCTTTCTGATTATTTATTTTTTAATGGAGGCACTTAGTGTTTTGAGCTTGCATCTTTGATCCACATTCATTTTGTCTCATTTTATTGGGTATGTTTGTATTCATATTCATTGTGTCTAGAAATTCTTTCCAAAATTTCTGTACTGACCTATTTTTTTAGTTAGTAGAGACTTGTTCAGTTTCCATGAATTTGTAAGCTTTCTGTGGTTTCTATTGCTGATATTGACCATTCATCCATAGTAGTCTGGTATGATATAGAGTATTATTTCAATTTTCTTGTATCTGTTGAGTCTATTTTTGTAATTAATTGTCTTGTTACTTTGGAGAAATTTCATGAGCTGTATGAGTAAAAAAAATGATAATAACTGTCAGGTACATTTAAGAAAAATACAGACACCACAGCTAGACAATAAATAGAATATATGACCTTCTAACATAGAGTCCTAAAGCATGAATTCAGATTTTACTGAATGAGACTCAGAGCCAGATATCAGGGAAAGGTTGAAATAGCAGAGAGAGGAAACACCACAATCAAATCTCACCCAGCTGTCTTCCAAGTTTTTCAGCCTCGCTTCTGGTCACTTCTACCTATGCTGGTTTCCTACACTGCCCTAAATACACTTCTTGCCAGCTGTATCCCTTTCAGGTTAGGATTAAAGGCAGGAACTACTCTATTTGGTAGTCAGTCTTGAACTCACAGAAACACAGAAAGTTCTGTCTCTGGAGTTATGGGATTATTGGAGTAGGTCACCATTCCCAGGCTTTTCCTGTTCTGGGATTGTGTGTAATTGAAGACCAGCTATTTGGCTTTGTACTCAAAGATCAAGAAATTCCTCAGCTATATCTGACTAATTTTTGACTTGGTATTGATCTCTAGATACTTCAGGTTTTATTAAATATTTAACATATCACCAGACAGTCCTAAATAAGATGTCTTCATTAAATCCCTCTCATCAAAGTTCAGGTAGCACAGCTAAAAGCATGGACAGAGTGTAAGAGTATAAGTGAAGGCAGACACCACAACAAAACAAGGCCCTATCTACATGATCAAAACTCCTATAAACACACAGAAGCAGCATACATAGGACCTTCATAGTTCATTCACATGTCATCACTAAGTCCTCTGTGTATGTAGGTGTGTCTGTGTATTGGCTTCCAATTTAATGTTGACTGTGAATGTGTCAAACTCTATACATACTTTATTTTTTTTTAGATAATAAACTCCTTTTTTTTTTTCATGTATCCCCTTGCTCTCCCTCCCTTTTCCCTCCCAGTCCCTCCCTGTCTGCCTTCAGCCTCCCCCCTCCCCATCCCCTCTCCCAATAGGGCAGGAAGTCCCAAGGAGGATCAGCTCACCATTCACTCCAGGCATATCCTTTTGTTTTTGTTTTTTCATATGTTTGTTTGGTCTATCCTCAAACTGTTTATTTGTGTTTTATTCTATTGTATTTTATTTTGTTACATTTTAAATATATGAAAGAATAAAGTAATAAAGCATGACTTGGTCACTAAGGTAAAGGTTAACAGCTGAACTCTCACTTATGCCTGCTGGGTGAGGGAAAAATCAATATTCTCCCAGAGAATGGCATGGGTACATAAACCACTGCGGGATAGACCTCATGCTAATGACTAGTTGATCAGCACATAATGGACTCCACAACTTTTTTGCATAATATCATTAATAACATACCAGTAGTTTTTAGTTTTATTGTTTATTTTGTCATAGGTTTTCTTATATTTTGTTTTCTGTCATGGGTAGATTATTTTTTTTTTTGGAGAAAAAAAACACTTCAGTTTGAGTGTTAAGGAGTAGAAGAGAATTTGGGTCAGGGGAAGAATATCATCACAATATATATTTACATTTTAAAAGTTTTAAACAATAACGAAAACAAAATCTGCTTCAGTGAAGTCATACATATCAATAAACTCAGCCTGATCCAGATTTATGTTCCATCTAGTTATCGCATATACTTAAAATCCATTTCTATACTTATTCTTTATACTTCTGCTTTAACGAATTAGCAAACTCATTAAGCTGTTCATTAGTGCTGATCATTACCTCATGGTAAAAATTTCCTTCTCCCTGGTAGGAGTTTGTTTAGCTTTACATCTTAGTATAAGTCAAGAAGCAAAGATTAGTGGGCCTTGAGAAACATTAGTATTATGTTTTCTGATATCTCATTTAAGTAATTTCATTGGTGGTTTTGTAGAAAATAAAGGATTATTTTTCTTAGAGGCAGAAAATAAACTATTTCAAGGGTGGAAATATGAATACTTCCTCTGCTAATGGTAGAGAGAATACTTCTTCAGGTGAGAAAAACCCATGAGAAAGTTATCAGCCTCGATGGTGTGCTCCCACTCATTTCCTTCCCAAGTTACAGGAGTCCATTCTCTACTAACTCATATCCTTACTTTAACCAGTGACACCTTCTATGTCTGGGACTTTAGTTTTCATTGTGATTAAGCCAGTCTCAGAATAAGAACTTGAGGTTGATTATCTGCATTTTGAGATCTGTGTGTACTGGAGAGATGATTCTCTTCCAGGGAACATTGAGAACCCTTAGGCTATTTACGTTCATCTAAAGCCAGTCGGATTTATTACTGAATTAATTGTTGTCTGTTACCCTATTCTGAGATACTAGAGGTTGTTTAAATTTATCATGAAGAATGTTCATTTTTTCTTAATTTAGCCTGAGTTGCTAGAAGCAATAAGTTACTATTATTATTTTCCACAAATTGTCAAAAAATTATGTACAGTGTCACAAAATGTATTGCATGTCACAATTGGTGACTCAAGATATCTAAAAGCATTCATTTTTATATGTTTGTAAAAACATCGATTCAAAAACATTAGTTTTTTTTTTTAAAAAAAATAAAAGGTTTCAGTAACTATAGGTATTCTAAAGTTGGACAGTTTGTTTAAGATTCTTAATAAAAGCTTCCTAATAGGTCTGTTGCTCTAGAATCACCTTTGGCCCCAAAATCTGTTTTAGTTAGGGTTCTCTAGAGGAAGAGAGCTGGTAGATTTAAACTATATCAAGAAATAAAATGAGTGTGTGTGTGTGTGTGTGTGTTTGTGTGTGTGCATGTTTATAATGTCTTATAAGCTGCATTTCAATTAGAACACAGTAAGAAGAAAGTCCAAGAACCCAGCTAAGTTCATGAGGCCAAATGTCCCAGCAGGTTTTTGATGTATGCCAAAATCTTAAGAAGTATTTTGTATAATTCAATGAAGAAATGAATTGCCAGTAAGAATGAAGACAAGCAGGGAAAAAGAGAGAGACATCTCTGTTATTCCATGCCCTTTATATAGACTGCCATGAGAAGGTGTAAACCCACATTAAAGGTGGATCTACTTACCTCAAAAGATCCAAATTAAAAGTGCTTATTCTTATTTGAAATCATTTAATTAAGAGAAAAATCTTTCCCAAGTGAACCCAGCTCCTGGAGTTTCAGTCAACTACTGACATATTCAATTTGAAAGTTAAAAATAGTCATCACGCATTTGTTCTGAGTATTCAAACTCCCATAGCAATAATTTTTAATAGTAATAAGTAGTCATTTTCAGAGCCTCATGATAAATAATTGGGTGGTCTCACTGTGAAATATTTTTTCAGCTCATGTTTATGATAATTATGAAATTGTAGAAGTTGAACTAGGACCCATCAAACAAAAGCATTTCAGAACACTATAATTATGAGAAAAATTTTCTTGAAATATAGGACAATAAAGGATAAGCCAAGTTTTATTGGTAGAGAGATCAATAGTTTTTGTCTTGCTACCAACTGATAAGTTTATCTTAATATATTTTATTTTAAGATTAAATTATCTGAAATTAGATTTCACTAACACCTCTGAACTAATTTCATCATAAAATCAGAAAAATATATATTACATTTATTTTCCACTGTTTCTACTCTTCATGGTTATGTATGAATTTCTTGTTTCCAGTAAAATACTTTGGAGTTTACTGATCCCAGGCATTCACAGGTACCTGACATGATAGAAGTCAAGGAGTCCTTGTCATTTAAAAATAAATTAGAAGCATACCATATTGCTTTCAAGAACTTTTATTAGACTAATCTACCACACTCACAGTAAAAATCAGACTCTAAGTAACAAAGTATTTCAAATAACGGCTAAGGCATTCATAAAAATTTGTTAATGTAGATTTGAACTGAAACTAGGAATACTCAAGTGTTGCCTTTATAGCAGGATGATATGAGTTAGTTATTTAAATCTTTGTACAGTATTAATTTATGATTCTAAGAAAATTAAAGCTACATTTGTATAATTGGTTTAAACATCGAACTTTAATGCATTCATAATAAAATGCTTTAGGTTATGTCTTTACAAATGTCAGTGCTCAAGAGCCTAGGGAAAATGCAAACATAGATTTGACAATTCAATACTACATATATCTAAAAAAATTTGGGGAGCAGTTATCATTACAAATTCTATATGGAAACAGAAATATTTTGCATTTGTATGTGTATGTGTGTATGTGGGTGTGCATCCATGTGTGTTCATATGCATGTGTGGCATCTTTCACAAAAACAATATTTTGGTGATATCCATTCAAAATATTGCAATTTTCATCTTTTTACCAAGTTTTTGCAATGGTTTCTGAGATTTTCAGACTGAGAATGGTATATTTGCTTCATATAACACAAATATTTATTATTTGCACGTTGTCAAAGCTTGATTCTATTTTTTTTCTTTGTATACATGTATGCAGTGTACTGCACAAGGAAACTTCCCAATTGAGATCTCAGAGCAAAATTAACCTATGGATACATAGAAATGGAGAAATGAATTAAAAGGACAGTTTAATACCATGCCCACTTTAAAAAGTAATAATTGTGTATTCACTTGATCAAGCATGGGTTTTGACAAAATTTCCTTGTACTGAGTATATATTTCCTAATGATTAGTGATTTTTATAGTTTTCAATTACCCCAATAACATCATGAGGATACTATTATACCCAGGGGCATCTTTTTGGCAGTATACTCTCTGAACACTATGAAAAATATTAAAAATTATTATGCATTAAATACATTGATGCCATAAAAGTTATTGGTTTTGAATTGTATTGATGTAATGTGTTTAGTAAAATATTTCTATATAACAAATTATTACTAATATTGAATATATTTGGAATATTTGTACACAAAAGAAATTTTACAATTATGTCCTTGTTTATACTTACTATAGCTTACAAAGATTCATATTTTTTTAATCATTTTGGGATATAAAGTCTATGTAATCCTAGCTACTCTAACAATTATTGTGATTCTTCTACTTTATATCTAGACTCCTGAGATTGTAAATGAAGCAGCATATCCTTGAACCTTGTTCTGAAATTTTATTTATATTGGAATATAATTTATATGAGAATTAGAAAATTATAATTAAAAATTTTATGGACCTATGAATGTTATAATGTGTTTTCGGCTGATGTTTTGTTTGCTTATTCTACAGCCTTATGAAACTCAGAGTTACCCAATTGCACAATTTGAAAATAATAAATAAAAAATCATCTTAAACAGCATTGTGAAAACTGTGACTAGAAAGCAAGTTTAAAGATTAATGAAATTTCTTTTAACCATGTAGAGTGTTACTTCATAAGTAAAACGCATGAAATGTTCCTTAAAGTTTTAATTTTTTTTCAGAAAACCATTTTTCTTTTGAAGCTGTTGTTTTTTCATTTTTATTGTTTTTTGAAAGTCAATATCAAACATTACACAAAAAGCCAAACTTTCAGAAGAGATAAAAAAATCTCCATACACTAATAAAACTTCTCTTTTCTCTAAAATACATGAATCATAAAAAATAAAATCTAAAGCTTCTTAAGGCAGATTAAGCTCAGCTACAGATAAAGAAAGCATAATAGGTCACAGCTAATGCCCACAGATGCACTATGGCCACCACAAATTTCTGTAAAGCAAGCCTTCTACAGACAAACCAGAAGTTTTGTTTTGTTTTGTTTTCATGTGTTTTAAATCACTTTATTCACTCATCATCTTTCAATGAAAAAAGAATGCTTTTGTTTAAAGTCCACTAATGAGTGAGGACACCGCTTGCTTATACTTCTGGGTTTGTGAGACCTCACTTAGGAGGAATTCTCCAAATCCTTCCATTTTTCTGTGAATTTTAGGATATCATTTTTTCTTACTGTTGATTAGTATTCCATTATGTAGATGTTTTTATTACTGTAAGTCTATGGTATAACTTGAAGTCAGGGATGGTGATGCCATAATTTTCATGTACGTGTATCCTTCAAACCCTTCCTCCCTAGATACCTTGAAATATATGTAATTAATCACTTTTGACTATTGTTGCAGAACAGCTAGGATAAATACTAAGCAAATAACTCCACTGAGAAATAAATATATTTAAAGAATCTGTGACATACATGACATAATATTATTTAGTCAGAAGAATGGATGAGAGCTTGTAATTTAAAATTGAACATAAATGAAGGTGTTTCATCAAGTGAAAATGAGTAAAGCACAAAAGAAAAGTACTGCATGATCTCATTCATAACTGATCCACTTTGACTACTGTTGTAATCTGAGGTTCTTTTCTGTAATGAGAAGACTGATTTAATGCTTCTAGTCAAGGGATCACACCTTTAGGAGCAACACATTGCAATGTGTGCAGTTTAAAACAGTTTTGTTTTTATAGGTACCACCTAAACCTCAGGCAAATTCCCTAGGCTTCTTTAAAATCATCCACTTCAAGTATGCTTTGATATTATGAGAGGAGGAAGGAATTGCAGAAATCAAAGGGCCAATTTTTGCTTTCTCTTCAAGCACCAAGAGACTTCTAAGATTGTTGTGGGGATAATATTCCAAGATCTGCTATTTATGGATGGATAGCAGTGTGTTAGTTGGTGAAAGTTTGCCCTAAATTTTTTCCATGCTGTGAAGACATGCCAACATAAAGAAAGTGAAACCACTTACAATGGACTAAGCTTGACGTACTAAAATATAAAATGTTTGAGGATATAATTTAGACTTTTGAAACCCTAAAAGTTTTATTTACGAAAATATTTATTCACAAATGTATTAGTTATATTTCTACACGTCAAATGTTTATTATGAATGTTTCCTCATACAATGATGAAACATTTCTAGCAAATAAATTCATGTATGCTTGTTTACTTTGCATGTGAATATTCTTTCTAATCAAAGTGGAAATATGCATTAAATCATGCCTTTTCATACAAAGTTTTATTTTTTTAAAGAAACATTTGTCAAATATTTTAAAATATTCTTTCTGGTGGCATGTGTATAACTTCACTTCTAAAGCCTTGAAATTAGATGTAACTTTAAGAATGTGGCTTTCTATTTTATCTCTCTTCTGTGTACCAAAAGTATAAATATATGTAAGCAGATCAAGACTTGGTAAATCCTAGAGACTGGAATTATATTTTCTTTTATTCACTACATTAAGGGAATTATATTATATTTTACATATAATATAATTTACTTAGAAAACAAACTAAGTAAAAACTAAACTCAGCAAAACTGACTAACCTATATAAGCTTTTATCATTAATCATGTAGTCAGAGCATATTAAATATCAACAAAACAACAACAAAAATAATTGCACCTCCCGTAATCTACATGGCTACTTCTACTCCATAGATCTTTAAATGATCATATAGCTAACATTTACAGTTTCTGAATACACAAGTGAACATTTCATTGAGAAATCACTAAGAGATAAAAAAAAAATGCCTAGTACAATCAATGTTTGTAGATGAGAGAATTAACAAACTTCAGAAACAATGCACCACAGAGAAACCAAGTAACACTCGAAATAAACACAAGTTTAAAAATATCTTTCACAGGAAATAGTTGTTTTCAATTTAATTATATATATATATATTCAGGCATGATACTGTGTTTATAAATTTTCACTATTGTAACTACTCTAACTTCATTTTCTCTAAAATTTATGACTTTTCCTTTTCCCTCACTCAGAAATTATTCTTTATCTGCAGCTCCTCAAACAGGAGTGGGGTCTTCTAAAGTTTTCAGAATGCACATTGTCATGGAAACTGGTGTTGCAGTCATCCTGGTCTTGAGATTTTAGGTTAATGTTAGGGTCTTCAATTTAATTCCATTGATGCACAAGTCTGTTTTTATGCCTGTAACAAGCTGTTTTTATTACTGTAGCTCTACAGTATAATTTGAGGTCAGGGATGGTGATTCCTCATGAGGTTTCTTTGTTGAACAAAATTGTTTTGGCAATGCTGGATTAACTGTTATTGCAAATGAAATTTGGTATCAGTCTTTCAATGTCTGTAAAAAAAAAAAATGTGTTGGGATTTTGATAGTAACTGCATTGAATCTGTAGATTGCCTTTGGTAAGATTGCCATTTTCACTATGTTGATCCTACCTATCCAGGAACATGGGAGATATTTCCATTTTCTGATATTCTCTTTAATTTCTTTCTTGTGTAATTTAAAGTTTTCATCAAACAGATCTGTTACTTCTTTGGTTATAGTTATACCAAAGTATTTAATGCTATTTGCAGCTATTATAAAGGAAAATGTTTCCCTTATTTCTTTTCCGACCCTTTTAGCTTTAGTGTATAGAAGGACTACTGATATCTTTGAGTTAATCTTGTATCCTGCTACATTGTGAAGGTATTTATCAGCTGTAGGAGTTCACTGCTAGAATTTTGTGGGTCACCTATGTATACAATCATGTCATCTGCAAATAAAGATAGTTTCACTTGTCCTTTACCAATTTGTATCCCCTTTATCTCTTTTTGTTCTCTTATTGCTTTAGCTAAAACTTTGAGAACTATGTTGAAAAGATAAATGGAGAAGAGACAGTCTTGTCTAGTTTCTGACTTTAGTGAGATTGCTCTGAGTTTTCTCTATTTAGTTTGTTGCTCACTATTGCCTCTTTTAAAATTGCCTTTATTGTATTTAGGCATTTTTGTTTTATTCCTGATCATACACATATGAACACCTGATTTTTGACAAAGAGGTCAAAAATATTCAATGGAAAAAAGATAGTATCTTCAACAAATAGTGTTGGCATAACTAGATGGTAATGTGTCGAAAAATGTAAATAGATTCAAACCTATCACCTTGCACAAAACTTAAATCTAAGTGGATCGAAGACCTCAAAATAAACTCAGCCACAGTGAACTTGATAGAAAAGAAAGGGGGAAATACTTTCCAATGCATTGCCACAAGTAACCACTTCCTAAATATAACATCAGTAGCACATATACTAGCAACAATCAATAAGTGGGATCTCCTGAAATTGGGAAGCTTCTGTAAGGCCGAGGACACAGTTAATAATATAAAATGACCACCTATAGAAAGGGAAAAGATTTTCAACAACCCTACAAGTGATAGAGTATTAATCTCTAAAATATATAGAGAATGAAGAAACTAAGCTCAAAACCATTAAAACCCCAATTAAAAAATGGTGTTCAGAACTAAAAAGGAAATTCTCAGCAGAAGAATTACAAATGGCTGGAAGGCACATGAAAAAGTGCTCAGCATCAGAACAACTTTGAGATACCTCCTTACACCTGTCAGAATGGATAGGATTAAAAACACAGGTGACAGCTTTTGCTGGACAGGATGAGGAGCAAGGGGAATACTCCTCCATTGTTGGTGAGAGTATGAGAACTTGTTCAGCAATTCTGGAAAGTAATATGGTGGTTTTTCAAAAAACTGGGAATCAATGTCCCCAAGGATCCAGCAATACCACTTTTAGGCATATACTCTCAAGATGCAGATCCACACACCAAAAGCATTAGCTCAAATATGTTCATAGCATAGTAAGACCTTGGAAACAACCTAGATGCCCCTTACCTGAAGAATGGATTATCAAACTGTGGTACATCTATACAAGGGAGTACTACTCAATAGTAAGAAAAAGATGATATTCTAAAATTCCCAGCAAATAGATTTATTTGGAGAAAATTCTCTTGAGAGAGCTATCACAAACCCAGAAAGAGAAGAAGGTGTGTGCTCACTCATTAGTGGACTTCAAAAAATAAAAGATGTCATTGTATACAAGAGCTCAACGCTAGAACATAGTTAAATGACACAGTGCCTCACTTCTGTATTGATGGCCTCTGGCAGGGTGTTGTTGAAGAAGGTCTCATTTTATTTAAGGGATTGGTCACAGGGTGTTTAATTATGCTCAGTGGATAAATGAACAACATGAATGGGCTTTTTTTTTTGTATTAGGGAAATCATTAGAGTGGGTATGAAACTAAAAGGACTGATAACTGAGTTTGATGAGATTTGTAATGTAAATTCACCAAATAATTAAAAAGAAAGACTTTAAGGTGTACGTTATATCAGATATAGCAGACACTATTTTGCAGCAATCTTTCTAGCCCATTCTCTGTGATGTTTGCTAAGCTTTAAAAGCAGCGGTTCTGGTAGGTATAGATCTGTAAATGAGTTTGACACACCATAGGTAATTCTTCTCTCTCATTTGTAGCTTATTGTATATATTACAATATGTGGATTTCTCTAATGGTCTTTTTATTCTACATAGAATAATAAATTGCATTATTTGTTTTATTTATTTATTTGCTAAAATCACAGTGAAAGTTAGGACTCTACCATGAGCAATATCCCCAGCTCTTATTATTTACTTTAAAGCTTCAACAAATATTGTAGTACTTAAATTCAGAATTGTACAGCAATATACATCTAAACTAGTCTGCATTTCAAATACTTATATTTTCTTACAATGTACACAATTGTAGTCTAAGAAAAATAAGTGACAAGAATAAAGTGTTAAGAATAGAAAAAAATCTCTAAATAAAATGAATTCTTATTTGTATAAATAGTATGTCACTGAATTTTTAACAAAATGGACTCCACCTTTCCATCTTTTACTTCTGTGTTGATTGATGTTCTAACTTGTATAAATATTTTAAGTAGTTATCTTGTTTGCTAAGTAAGATTGCTGATAAATTAGAGTTAAAGTCACCAATCTTAAAATAGAGAATTTAAGTTTTGCAAAGCTGACTTAGACCCTCACATGTAGCTTTGTTGTATTATGCTACAGTCAGTTATAGTAAATGGCTGGACAAAATACTTATGACAGGTCCAGAGATAGCTTTATGATTAATAATCTCATATTAGCCATCATGATCATCATCTTGTTCAGAATTGAGATAGTTAGAGTTGGTCATGTAGTTATGACCATAATTTTTCAATTCAATTCGTAATAGTGTAACTGAATGTTCTATAAAAGACAAGGAGACAATGACCTCCATGCTCTTTCTATCAGAAAATATCTAACAACTCACAAGTATTGCAGTGACTTAATTGTAGGGAAATAATTCATTTCTTGACAGTTTCTATAGAATGTTATTGGCCATATTTTTTTTTATGGACTGCCCTAACATAAAAAACCCTTTATTTCAATCTCATAATTGGAGAATAATATCATTGTAATATCTATTCTTATTGTTAGTTTGGTGTTTTTAAAGGGGTATCATTTTTTAATATATTTGAAAATATGACATAATATCACTTGTTGTTTTTAAGGACCTGTGCAGATTCCTCTGCAGAATTAATATGGAAGAGGTAAAAATTCAGTGAAAATTTCAATATAAAAAAGTTTCAGACCAACTTTTTATTATAAAATAAATGGTGTATTCACTATAGTGTTGTTTGATGATCAATGTATTTATTTAATTTTTTCTTTAACCAGTTTCTTACAGAAAGCTATTGTTTCCTTGCATGTGTTTTTGTGTGTATGAAATCAGCCTCTCATCTTCCTATTCATTTGTAAGCATATGTCTCTGAGCAATCTCATCAAGAATTTTAAACCATAAACATTTACAACAATGCAAATACCAATGTTTCAAACACATAACATTGGGAAATAGAAACAAAATGCATGAAGTTTGTACTATTTTTTTTCACCTAAAAATATAATATCAAATTCAAATGTGCAATACATAAAGAACATAATTTTAAGCATATTTTTAAAAAGCATCTGACAAGCAACTAACATATTGCATGTATATAAGTTAAATTCTTACCTATTTTTCTTTTCTTTTTAATTATTTTTTATTATGAGTGAATTTGTATTTTTTATCCGTGTATATTCTTGTTCAAGCTCACTCCTCCCTCCTACCCCTCCCACTCACTCTTTCTTCTCCACATCTGTTTATCTGTTCCCCAGCAAGGGCAGAAGTTCCCAAGGTCCCAATATGGTTTAGTTCAGCATTTACTCCAGGAAGGAAGGACTGCTTTCCTCACCCCAACATCAAGACTGGGTCAGGTGTTCGTCTGGATGAGTGGGATCTAAGGTGCCAGTCCAAGGACTTTCAGATCCTAAGCTGTTCAGTGGTTTGCAGCTTGGACATGCTTTGTGTTTTGCTTTTTTGTTTAGGGTCCCCTAATGACAGACTACATCCCCTGCTTATCATTCTGGGTTTGTGATACCTCTCTCAGGAGGATATTCTCCAAATTCATCTTGCAAATTTTAGTATCATTTTTTTTTCTAACTGCTGAGTAGTACTCCATTGTGTAGATGTACCACAGTTTGTTAATTCATTCTTCAGGTGAGTGGCATCTAGGTTGTTTCCAGGATCTTGCTATTACGAATAATGCTGCTATAAACATAGCAGATCTAATGCCTTTGGAGTGTGAATATGCATCTTTATGGTATGTGCCCAGAAGTGGTAATGCTGGATCCGTGGAGAGATTTGATTCCCAGTTTTCTGAGAAACGTCCATACTGCATTTCAGAGTGGTTGAACAAACTTACACTCCCATCAACAATGGAGGAGTGTTCCCCTTGCTCCATATCATCTCTAGCATAGGCTGTCATCTGTCTTTTATCTTAGCCAATCTGACAGGTGTCAGGTGGTATCTCAAAGTTGTTTTGATTTGCACTTCTCTGATGTCTAAAGATGTTGAGCACTTTTTCAAGTACCTTTCAGCCATTTGTAATTCTTCCACTGAGAATTCCCTTTTTAATTCTGAACACCATTTTTTTTTTTTTTTTGATTGGGTTACTCAAGGTTTTGGGCTCTAGTTTCTTGAGTTCTCTATATATTTTAGAAACCAGTCCTCTATCACTTGTAGGGTTGGTGAAAATCTTTTGCCATTCTGTAGCCTACTGTTTTGTCCCATTGACTATGTCCTTGGCTTTAGAGAAGCTTCTCAGTTTCAGCAGGTCCCACTTATTAATTGTTGTTCTTAGTGTCTGTGCTACTGGTGTTATACTTAGGCAGTGGTCATCTGTGCAAATTTGTTGTGGCTGGAGAGATTGCTCAGTGGTTGAAAGCACTGACGGTTCTTACCTATATTTAATATTTTATTCAGATATCCATATATACATAAGGAACAAATTACAACTCTGGTTATTAGTAATGATAATATTGTACTTTATCCTACTTTGTCCCACTATATATTAGTTATGTTTATTTTGATATCTATATTTAGTTATTATATGTATTTGTGTTATGTATGCTTGTATAAATGTGTGCCTCATACATGTAAGTTGACTTTGGAAGCCATTATCTACCATCAGATTCCCTAGAAGCAGAGTGACAGATCACTGGGAATGGAACCAAGGTCCTCTGCAAAACCAGCAAGTTAACTTAACCAGAGAGCTATTTGTTATATAGCTTTTGCTGGTCAGGCACATATTTGTATAATAATGCACTGGCTTTTTATGGCATTAACACTTTAGTTTTAAATATATACATTCTATAAATTCTTTTAATTGTGGTATGTGATATTTGTAATTTTTAAAAATTGATTTTGCTATAAAAATAAATTGTGACATTATGAAAAATCTAGTCATTCTTCTGATGATAGGAAAATATTGTTTTCAATTTTAAAGTGCTATTTTATTTAGTAGCTATAGGGATGATAAAATGATATGAACATATTTATTCCCTGAAATTTTTTAAGATGCCAGAAATTGTCAAGTACTAATATAATTCCCCAAAGTTATATTGGAAGAGGTGAACAGCTTTATGAGAATAGATATAGATATAATTTAAGAAATACTTAATATTTCAAACAGAGTGAACCAAAATCTATTTTTAGTAAATGCAACTGGAAATATATGGAAGAAATTATCATAATTCTCTATAATTCTTTATTTGAAGAGAACAGAATGAATTATATCAAACATGTTACATGCATCTAGACATACTCATTTTAAAATGGGAGAAGGTGCTTGAAATATGGCTTCATTGCTAGCAGCACTTGGAGAACAAACATGGTGTGGGATTTCTTCCTACCACTCACATGTGAAGCCATTTTCTGCAAACATCAGTTATTCTAGCTTTGATGGTTCTGAGAAATTCTTCTAAAACTGGGAAATATGGGAATGCACACCTGCACACAGACATAAGTACATATACACATTGATGCAGAGACACATCTATCTATCTCTCTAGCACTCTCTATCAATCTATATAAATAATCAAAATAAATCTAAAAATGCAGAATAGTACATGAAAAAAACAATGTAGCTTCTTTTGTGAATGTCTAAACAAAATGAGTTGGTAAATAAGTTGATTTCACCAAAATATAAAAAAAAAGTTATATAACAAATCCAAATATAATTTAGAATAGTATGATTTAGAACATGATAAAAAATTGGTCAAAGTAAAAGTAAAATAGCAGTACTTCAATTTGATAAAACATGCCACAGAAATCTCTAGCTAATAATTAATAGGTGAAATTTTAATCTTTCATATTAAGACTAAGTAAAAGAAAATGTTATATTTCTCACATTATATAAATGTTTCATATAAAGAAAATTATAGTACTTCAATAAAAAATATTAATGATGAGCTAAGAAAATGAAGAAATAGAAATTCTATATTCACTTACAGGAACATTTAGTGTTGCCAACATAGGTAGTTCTAAGTTGATTTATAAATTTAATAAAATAGCAATCCAAACTCGTAAGTAATTTTTTGCATACTAATACATATCTGAGTACTTTTAGGCATAGTAACAAGATCCAGAACTCTTTTCTGAAGGACAGAATTTTTGGACTGATACTAAATAATGTCAAGAGTATAGGAAAGAGAAAGAATATGTTGTGTGAAACAAAAATGGAGACTGCCAAGAAAGCCATGAACATATGATCAATTAATCTTTGACCATTATCCAAAATCATTGCAAACCAAGAAAGACAGTATTTTAAATAAATAATGTGTAACAGTAGGACAACCAAATATAGACAAGATCATCTTATAAGTCAGAGGATATTTCTTCAGGGAAGCAAACAGGAAAGTAAAGAATCAGCATCTAGCTAAACCTACTTTTA